>JALPQI010002223.1:0-97494 GCA_025490895.1 Thaumatotibia leucotreta
ACTTGAAACAAGAACCCCACTGAAGTCACCGACACGGGCGACACGACACATTTGACAGTGACAGCAGTGAGTGACAGACAGCTTGAAACTTGACTTGTTGTTGTGATGGTAAATCGCTATGAAATCGTAGCGATTTGTTGCTCCATTTTTAACAAACAGAAAGGGGTCTACACATGGTACCGACTTCAAACTTTTTATGCTATTGATGCAATAACAAAACGCATCAAATGTCAAATGACGTTCACGTTTGACGTGACGTGTCGATTTGTTTGAAGTTATACTTTTTCGAAACGCTTGCGATTTCTAAATCGGCTTACATTATCAGAATACTCGATAAGCATTTTATCGCCATAATATCCACGTAGCTTTAGTTCATAGCTAAATCAATTAACCACGCTTTGAATACTGCATAACACAAGGTTAGATCATAGGTTTTATTTCCAAGTTTTCACTTATAATTTCGGTTTTTTGGTTAATATTATGTTTTAAGGTGTGTCGACAGTTTATATTAATTGTTGCCGTATACGTTTCAGGTGTGAAACATGTTCCGTTTCCTAGTTTTCGCTGCTTTCCTGCAGTGTTGCATTTCTCAGCAATATCAGCAGAAAGTGGCACCTGGAGTACCTCCTCAGAACTATCAGGTAATTATCAGTTGGCAATATCCTTCCGGCTATTGGACTGTACTGGCTGGCACTTTTTCACCTTTTAAAAATGCATTTATCACTGTGATGATACTGTTCACATATGCTAGACCAAGTTTACTCAACTCTATTACCTACTTGTTTGAGTGGTAGAAAGAAAGAATGGGTAGTGGCCTGAACTAGAGAGAACCTGTATATCAGGCATCAGTTGAAAATGGTTTGGGAGTCCTTATCATTGAGATTTTATAGAAAATTAATGTTTTAGACTTAGTGTAAGCACTAATGTTGAATTAAACTACTATATTGCTTCATGAATTCCAAAAGTCTAATTAGAATTGGTAATTTGTTTATTCATTGGAAATCCTAATGGATTATATTAATTTCCATATCATCTTACTTTTTTAATCAAACTCATTCTTTCTAAGAAAATTTATGTTATATATTTTAATAGCTAGTTTTACAATATATATTTTTAATGTTCAATTGAATTAGAAATTAGATATGTATAAAAAATAGATAAATATAAACAAGGAAGAATTACAGAGATTGATAATATAATTCCTCAACTACATACACCTTGTATTATATTTTCAGGGATCCCTAGGACCAAAAGATTTTTCCTTTTTGTCCTCTCTTTGAAACTACATACACCATTCATTACTTATGAAAATTTGTTGCATTTATTGTATGTTTCTTTTTTCTGTTAGTAGATAAAACTTGGAGCTCATAAATATTATAACAAGTTGGTTTTTAATACTTATTTTGACACTTCGTTTTCTTCTCACATTTAATATACACGTTTAGGATCCCAAGTGGCCTTCCCTTCATAAAAAAATATCAGCTTAAATTTTTTTTTTAATTTATGTTTATTATTTTCAGAATTACCAACAGCCTCCACCCCCACCACCGCCTCAAGGTCACCAACAGGTACCATAACTTTAATTACCTGACCATTTATGGGCCTTATTGTAACTAAAGTGGCCATCAATACTAATCAGTAGATGCTAACAATGTAAATTATTTCAAAAGCAAAGAGCAAAATACAAACAAACCATTCAAAGTTTTAACTTTCATGAGACATAATAACTATAAATACAGGGTGGATTAAGTGGAAACAGATTTTGGGTCAGTGAGGGCAGCTACCTGATCCCGTGTCGCTAAGCGAAAATGGTCTTAGGAGACCTTCCCGCGATTTTAAATTGATGAAGAATGGCGTTTATCGTGACCCCTAGGTAAAAAATTAAATGTGAAAAAAATAATTTTTAATTTTCACACAAATTGAATGGGAATTTTAATACTCGATTTGAGGCTTTCCTAGCCGAAAATTTTTTTTTGGTCCAATACAAGGTTTTGATCCTGAACAGAAACAGGATGGATTGGCATAAAAAAAATTGACATAAATTACCATTTTAGGTGCCTCAACAGCAATACCAGCAGCAGCAGTACCAGCAACCGCCCCAACAACAGTTCCAACAGCCTCCACCGCCGCCACAACAACAACAACAATACCAGCAACAACAACAACAACAGCCACAGATCAAAGTTCAACATGAACACCATGGCGGTAAGTATTTTACAATCTTTTATTTTAGTAGTAGTACAGATATTCTATCTCACGAAGTCCGTTTGGCTTTCGTTGTGTGTGTAAAGTGTACAGTCAAGTGCAAAAATAAGTATCGGAAAAATCAGCTCATAAATATGTTACGACGTACTTATTACACAGAATTAGAGTGCACTGGGACATATTTTTGAACATTTTTGTATACACCTTATTTTGTCTTTGACTGTACAGATAAGCGTCCTTGTGTGCGCGAACGTGAGGAACCAATATTATATATATATATTTTTTAAAAGTAACATTTCGTTGAAATACTTTGAATCTTTTAGTTAAAATTTGACGGTATTATTACGGGTAGTAAATAAAAGCCAAACGTGTTTATATAAGTAAGCATTTTAATTTAGATATCACAAAGAAAAAAAAAACACTATCTGATGAATATTAAAAGTCCAATTCAGTGAAACAATGTATCCACCACGCACAAATAATAATCATAATAATAGTAGCAGAAGTACCTATATGTGATTAAAATGTATTGTAAGTAAAAAATAATAATTTTAACATTTACTATCGTCATTCTTATCAGCGTGGATGATATAAATTTACAAAAAATAAATTTTGTTTTATAATTTTTTTCGACGTTTAGTTTCCATGCTAACGCTACTTCGTGAGACAATCTGGCGTGAACTCAGAACACTAGCGACCTCGACCGCGTCGCGATCGTGACTGAGCGCAGCGCTCCCGCGCTTACGCACACTAAAGCACTGTATACATGCACGCCTGACAACATTCATAACCAAACGGACTTCGTGAAATAGAATATCTGTAGAAACAGTAGAATTTATGAAAATTGTATGTTGCTTAGAATACATTTCGTCCATTAAATACAAAAGCGACACAACTCAAAAACCGTGAAAAATGATTTTATTGCAAAAACGACATTATAAGCACTAATATTTTACGTGACACTAAGACACCTGTCGATTTGACGTTAGTAAGTATCAAAATTATGCTGGTGCCCTTTTTGCACTATCGCTCTTTCGGGACTAATTTCAGTGCTAAACTGCCATTTTGTCAGTTGCGACTCGACTGTCGACCAAAACGCACGACATTTTTGTGAAAAAGTGCCATGAAACGAAAAAATAAGTGACAACGTTAAAAAATATGTAAGCAAAAGTGCCACATTTGTAGATGTGGCCGTTTTGAATAAAATAAATACGTAAATATTATGTTTCTTTATATAAGAAGGAGTCGCAAAACGGAATGTGGCAGCTTTAATTTTAAAATATCCTCTTAAATTTGATTTTTCATTAATTAAAACTGCCGTATTAGGATTTGCAACCTTTTTGAATTAAAAATATATTCGAATACATCAATCACAGGAGCCATATTTATACATGATGCTGTTTTGAATAAAGTAAATATGTATGGTTTAGATTTCTTTATAAACAAAGGAGCCGCAATACGGAATGTTGAATTTCAAAAAACATTGTTGCATTTACAACCGTTTTTAATTCAGTATAATATTAAAATCCATAAATGTACCAGATTGAATAATTGAGTATCTTTTGCATGAAATCTTAAAAAATACAATACATCTTATAAAAACAGTAATTGTAAAACGTGGTACTTTGTATTGTGTTCGTTTTACTTAAAAGTATATTAGAGATTGTGTGGAAGATGACTCTGAATTTTTTGTACCTATAATTGCGACTACGAAGAAACAATAATGGCATAAACTTCGGATTATTAAGTATTTGTCATACTTTCCTATTATATTATTTGTATACAATACAAGTAAAATAAACAAAGATCTAACCCCGGTGGATGTTTTAACGAATCTAAAAACTTATATTAGTAGTATTTATTTTTTCACTTTTGGGAATGCCAACATAGGGATGATGACTGTATTTAAAATAAATTATTAGACATTATGCATGGCATCATACACGAATAAATTATTACTAAAATATAGACTACAGTCATTATTGTACAGAACTTTTATTTAATATAAGTGTGGTATACAAACGTGAAGTTACTTTTGTGTATTTCATGTAAATCTTTCAAAAATCGAAAAAAGATGTTGACTTGACATGACAGTCATCATGCCTATTGCTTCACTACATAGGTAGTACCTACCCAAGTACTAGCGCTAAACTGTCATGTCGTCTAGAAAAAAAAAATTGTTACATTATTACTAATCATAAGTAGATTTTTAGGGTAGACTTATTATCTCTGCAATTAAATATTGAAAGACATACTTTTGTATCGGCAAAAATTAAGTTCTTGTCTCATCAATTCTAATGAATAACTAGTAAACCGTCAAAACATATCAATTTGGATCATTTAGTATGGGGTCATAGTAACCACCACACAAATACAATACACATAGAAAAAACAAATAACTAAAGATGTACTTAACCGATTTTTATTATTTACGTGCTTTTAGGTGGGCTATTTCCAGTTTATAGTAAAAATAAGTGGTATCAAAGTATTAATTCCATTCTCAACAATATAACTTTGATCGCGTTGTATTTATTTTGTATTTATTAACTAAAGGTACCACTTTTTTTATTTTTATATAGCAGGTTGCTTCTTGAAGAAAACCGATAATTATATCTGAATTTTAAACTAGTACGTCCGTTAAATTCATCAAAATATGTAACCGAAGTTAAAATTCATCATAAAAACCCCGGTTTACGGTACCTATAAACATGTTCTGACAATATGTAAGTAAAGAAACAGTAAGAAAAAGTTTTGTCTGGTTCAGTTTTGTTAAAAAAACAGTATTTCTATATTTAAGACATGATTTTATGTATGATTTAAATGAAATAACTGCTTATTTTTTTGTATTTGTGGCCTTTGATGGAAAAAAAAAATTCAGAGTTAATGTTATTTTTTTATGCAAAACGGACGTATACGCTCATAAAAGCTTGCACAGCACATATTACTTTCTAATAACCAAACACATCAAAAGAGGGTTAAAGTACCTACAAATTGATATATAACACACATAATATTAATGCTGTAAAATAATGTTGTGAACAAAAAACGAATACAAAATCTTTAAACAGCTCCCCTGTAAAAAGTATTTTTTTGACTTGTGTCGCTTTTGTATTTAATGGACGATTTGTCACCACCTTTATTCTTCCTGCGGGTGTCGTAAGAGTCGACTAAGGAATTGAAGTTTCACTGACCATTCTTTAATAGAAGATTGATGATGGGCAGCAGCGTCATCATAGTGGACACATTACGATCGCCAATCTGCTTATCCAGCGTGGCGATTATGGGCATTTACCTCCTATATAATGTGTCGATAAACAAATCGTCAGTGACACTTCAATCAATCCATTAGTCGACTCTTACGACACCCCATAGGAGAATTGGGGGTGGTGAGAAACTTTACGTTTATACCATTACAACTTGTATATGTATAAGGTAGTCAGCAGTCAGCAGCAGATATTGCTAAGCGGGCAGGGTGTTCAAAATGAACATGGCACGACCTTATTGCTAAGACTATAAGAGTGTGTTAAGATCGTTGTGAACACCCTACCCGCTAAGCGATATCTGCTGCCGACTGTACATGTTCTGAAATATTTTGATTAATAAGTCTATTAACTGGTGCAATTTTGTTGTCAGAGCCCCAACTTCTAAATGCTGCCAACATTGCCCACGAAAGAGAGTAAGTGCACCTTCACTATATTTAAAGTTAACACTTTGAGCGCGGGGAACTACCGAGGGGCGTTCTCTGTGGGAGGTCAATTTTCGCTACAAAGCGGAAAAATCACGGGATCGGCTACGAGCGTAGCGCGTAGCACTCGCAAATGAAAGTGTTAAGCTGAAATTAGTTATGTTATGAATAAAAGTGCCCATAAATGTTTATGGAACAAATCAAATTATTTTATGTAATACCAGTGACCTGTGTCTGCTAAGACTGGTGACTCAGTGGGTTTAGGCATTAGCCGCGAAAGCTGTGTATCATCATCATCAGCCTATGATAGTCCACTGCTGGATGTAGGCCTCTCCTATTAACTATGCGTATAAACGCATTAGGTGGTAAATGCCCATAATCGCCGTGTGGTGACGGCAGTGAGAATACATTTGTCACCACCCCAACTCCTCCTGCTGGTGTCGTAAGAGTCGACTAAGGGATTGGAGTGTCACTGACCATTATTTGATAAAAGATTGATGATGGGCAGCAGAGTCATCATAGTGGACACTTTACTGCGATCTGCGATCGCCAATCCGCTTGCCCAGCTGTGTATATGCTTTCGAAATCCATGCCGGACATTGGTGTACCTGGCATTTTTTCTTTGTTATATGACATGTAATATTTATAATAATAAGTTTTTATTAGGGGATCCAAATTATTCACGCGGTTTACTCATGTTTATTAGGTCTCAGCGACCGTTGCGCAGCCATGGCGATTGGCTCTTGCGGAAGCTCCTTATACAGGGTGATTCTTAAGTCATGAGCAGGAGTCAACAGGGTACTAGGGACGGTCACGCTGAGCAACTTTTACTTCGGAGACAACCAAGAAATTGCATAAAAAATCTCTTAATTATGAGTTAATTCATACTTAACTATCAATTAAGGATCAATTGACTCATAATTAAGAGTTTTTTTTTGGTGATTTCTTGGTTGTCGCCGTAGTGAAAGTCGGTCAGCATGACCGTCCGTAGTAGCCTGTTCACTCCTGCTCATGACTCATGAATCACCCTGTATACGGAATGAAATGTGTCGGGCATTTTTCGGTTTAAAAGACGCAAGTAACCCGCGTGAAATATTCACACATACACATGGCCACTATACACCACACTATTTTTCTCTTTCTTGTATTTTGGTATGTTTTCAATGTATACTTAGAAATAAGCAAGTAAATGAATAATAAAGGAGCAAATGTAGAAATATAATTTCACATTATAAGGTTCATACCTTGTTACTATTACTTTATAAGGTTCATACCTTGTCGCTACATTAGAATATCGGTCTCGTTACCTCTTTATGATGATCATCCCCACGATACAGGCTGAGCCTAGTATGGGGCTCACTGCTATATGCTGTTTTTTTTTGAATAAATAATTTGTAATTTTATTTTGATTTTAATTCTCTGAGATCGAGTTTTAGCGATAAGACCGCATGTTGTAACCTGTATCTTGTGTTTAGCTTAACTTTTATTATATTTATTTTTGTCATTTTTAGCGTGGTGACGGCAGTAAGAATACATTTGTCACCACCCCAACTCCTCCTGCGGGTGTCGTAAGAGTCGACTAAGGGATTGAAGTGTCACTGACCATTATTTGATAAAAGATTGATGATGGGCAGCAGCGTCATCAATGTCATCATAGTGGACACATTACTGCGATCGCCAATCCGCATGCCCAGCGTGGTGATTACGGGCATTTACCTCCTAATGCGTCTATACGCATAGTTAGTAGGAGAGGCCTACGTCCAGCTGTGAACTGAGATAGGCTGATGATGTGATGTGCAATAAATAATTACTTATTTACTCTGTGGGAACATTCCAGACACATCCAAGAGCACATGGACGTGCCTATAGACACGTCTAAAATGTCGGAGCAGGAGCTCCAATTCCACTACTTCAAGATGCATGACGCTGACAACAATAACAAACTCGACGGATGCGAGCTGATCAAAAGCTTAATACATTGGCATGGTAAGTTCCTTGATATCCTCGTTAGGTCCATCTATACAAGATAAACATTCAAAATTTGTCATTCCAATTTTTTTCTACTCGGGAGGCAATAAAATAGATTTTAGTTCGTTCGAATTTTTTACAAGACAAAACAAATGCAACTCTGCTCTAATTTAATAGAGTTTAAATTTGTTCGATGTGAATAAGTACTACAGGTAGGAGCCTTACCAGATTAAAACTTTGCCCGGTTATTGTTTACTTATGGACAACTTTGCCCGGGTATTATTCACTTGCATGCTTCGGTTTTTGTGATAGACTATTGTTATTTAAAAAAACGTGGTGTCATGTAGCCACAGCTACATGACGCATGCCAGTGGATAAAGGGTAACTTTTCCCGTTTAAACTTAAACATATTGAGACATTTCATGAAATCACTGAACAATAGTAAAGTTTGAATCCTTATAGTATCCAATTATGTTCAAATACAAAATTGCCGTACGTATTACGGCTTTGTATGTATTAGATGATTAAATTGATCCATCAAGAACATAAAATAGAATGATATCTTTGTTCGTTCGATACATGTTTAATTTGAAACAATATGTAACACTAGATTATAAAGACGTTTTCTAATTAATTTCCTTGACAAATCATTTTTATACACTCATACCTTTTTGGTTGAGATTGCCATATACAATCTTTCTAAAGCTATAACACAAAAAATATCGTTTTTGTATACCTACTACACTATTTTCTACATAATATAAACAATTGGTCGTTCTTTTTTAAGGCCAAGAATCACTAAATACTTTAATACATATAAACATGTTTACATGTACTTGTTTTGTTACATGTTTTATAAATAAAAAAAATGTTTTGGGTAAAAAAGCTTTAATTTGGAAAATTTATGTTGGTTATTTTTTGGGATTTAGTGTTGCTATAGTGTTTAAATGTTGCCAAGGGTGGGATTTCAGTTTTGTCATGGCTATGGCAATATATTGGTCCACGGAAAAAAACATGTCCAGTGCTTAAAAAAATCAGGGCAAATTCACTACTTAATCTTTTAAAAGTAAGGTGGTTTTTCCTTCTGTAATTTGAATTGACTAGACATGTTTTTTCCGTGGACCCTTCATATGTGTTTCATGGTATGTGATTATTAAAAAATATTTTGATTAAGTTCCAAGGCTGAATCGAAATATTTTTGACATTCATTTATATTCAATAAAAAGTCTTAAATTTTGTCTTTAATTTACCAGTCATAGTGGTAATCTTTGGGGGAAGCCTACGTCCAGCAGTGGACGTCTTTCGGCTGATATGATGATATAATTTAAGACTTTTTATTCGCTATTAAATAGTAACTACTTGTATAGGCCGAAATTACACTATCAAATTGAACATCTCTGATCAAAGGTCTATATGTCTCCCTTTCTCTTCACTTGAGAAAAAAAAGAGGCTTTTATACTATATTATTCTTATTATATTATATTTTAATAGTTTGATTTCGGCCTTAGTTTGTCGTGCGACTCCCATTTTTTAATAATAATTACGTTTATTCATAAACGTCTTCTAGTTTAACAAGCCGATAAATATCGATTGATCCTTTCGATCTTATAGGAATATTCATAATATCGAAAGGCACAAACAATACTTATGGGCTTGTTAAGTTATGTTATGAGTCACTTATTACTTATGACACGTTTACGAATAAAGACACATTATAACTTCTCATCGGCGACTCGACTCTATGCCAAATAATGTCATTTAAGCCCTATGTCATATATTCTAGGTTTAGTTTCAAAGTTACCAGTGTACGACGCGTAGACCACTCGTCGTACACGACTTTTAATACAGGGCGGTCCAAACCTTGACGTCAAAAAATTTTTTTTAGATTCCTCACGTCCTGAGCTATCAGAATATACCCCATGTATGTTAGCCGATTTTTTGTAGTTTTCGAGTTATGAATTTTTGAAAAAAAATTTTGAGAAATTCTGGAATGAAGAAATTTATTAATAAAAAAAAACTATTGGGTTTTTTAACTAGTTTTTTTTGTAAAAGTATTACTACAAATAAAGCATTTACTGACAAAAAAATTAGCGTCCTCACTTTGATACAAGTAGGATAAAAAAATACAAAATTCAAAATTTTACGCTAAAACGTATCAAAATAGCATTAATGTACGTAAATAAACAAAATAAAACATATCCCAAGGAATTTTCGTATTCTAAAGACCGCCCTAGACCTTGAGCCTTCGTAAAAGCAAAAAAAAAGTGATACTTAATGATGAGGATTTTTCGGAGTAGTCGGTCAAATAAACTTAAAAAAACTTAAAATTTTAAAGTAGTAAAAAATGACTTGAATAACTACACAAATTGAGCTTTCGTGGTATTTTCTGTATTTGTTTATTGATAAGAACAACAAAACAGACGAAATTTCACTTTATTTTTAAATTAAAAATTTTGAAGTTTTTTTAAGTTTATTTGACCGACTACTCCGAAAAATCCTCATCATTAAGTATAACTTTTTTTTTGCTTTTACGAAGGGTTAAGGTCTAGGGCAGTCTTGATATTACCAAAAATCCTTGAGATATGTTTTATTTTTTTTATTTACGTACATTAATGCTATTTTGGTGCGTTTTTAACGTAAAATTTAAAATTTTTTATTTTTTATCCTACTTAGAGAGATCGCTAATTTTTTTGTCAAGAAATGCTTTATTTTTTGTAATACTTTTACAAAAAGAAAATATTTAAAAACCCAATAGTTTTTTTTTATCAATAATTTTCTTCATACCAAAATTTCTCAAAAAAATTTTTCAAAAATTCATAACTCGAAAACTACAAAAAATCGGCTAACATACATGGGGTATATTCCGATAGCCCATGACGTAGGGAACCTAAAAAAAATTTTTTGACGTCAAGGTTTGGACCACCCTGTATATTTTTTAGTACAGTTGGTGCCTTTTTTACGCGCTAGTGCGAGAAGTGGCTCATTTTACGTCAGGTCCAAAACTTTGGAGAGCCATTTGTACTAAAAAAACGTCGTACGAGACTTGTGTAAAAACGAAATTCATAACTCGTGTCGATCGTGTTTAAAACATCGCCAAACGTTTCGAATTTCATGTTTTTCGCACTTGTGTCGTACTATTTTGAAATTAAACCTAAAACACAAGGGCTTAAATAGTATATTACGACGATATTTACTAAACGAGTGGCGATATTTTAAAATACGACTGATAGGAAGTGTTTTAAATCGACACGAGTTACGAATTTCGTTTTTGCATGTGTCTCGTACGACGTTTTTTAGTGCAGATGGCCCTCCGAAGTTTTGGACCTGACGTAAAATGACACTTCTCGCACTAGACCTTAAAAAAGGCACCATCTGTACTAAAAAAACAATATTTGTCTTAGAGTCGAGTCGCCATTGAGTTTTTATAACGTGCGAAGACCTTAAGAGAGTAACATTATTTTCTATGGCAATGAATAAACACAATCGCACGACAACCAGTAGTCACATCACTCATTTGTGTCTGTCTCTTTTCTATGTACGCTACAGAACAGGGACACAAGCAACAGCCACAACCTGGTCAACCGCCAGCCGGCGAAAAGATCTTTGGTGACGACGAATTGGTCAATTTAATCGACCCCATCTTAAACATGGACGACCATAATAGGGATGGTTATATCGACTATCCTGAGTTTATTAGGGCACAGCAGAAAAGTCAAAATAAAGAAGGACAATAGTGAAAAATGACTTTAGGCGTGATATTTGGAGTATCCACATGTGTCTATTTAATATTCTTCATTTCGTACATACAGGGTGACATCTGGGTCGTGGATAGGGTGGCCAAGCATAGTTCACACATATGCGGTACATTCGCGAATGAATTACGGGACTTTGCTATTTATCGCAGGCATGAAAATAGTTATTTATTATACAAGGGGGCAAAGTTGTTGTTTAACTGTCGTGCCAATATTGAGACCTGAGCTAGCGAAAGGTTCCAAAATTGAGCCACGAGCGTAGCGAGTGGTTCAAAAACTGGAATCTTGAGCATTGCGAAGGTCTCAAGGCACGAGAGTTGAACAAACTTTGCCGCCAAGTGTAATACAACTTTTTTCCCCTCACTATCGCGAGGAAATATGATTACAAATCTCATCCAAAATTATCTTAAAGAAACCATTTAAAACTCAATGTCGAAACGTATCGTAGAATAGAGTTACTTCTGGAACTTAAATATAGCCAATGGCTTACAAAGTCACCCATGAGACTGACCAATTTAACATGTGAGCTCCGATTGCGCATATTTACTACAGTCATACAGATCAACTTATACTAGGCAGTAAGGGGCTATAGGAATTAGAGAAATGTCAAATTACTTTATTCACAAGTGTGTAAAAAGCGTTTTTACCCGCTCGTATTAAAGGATAAACGAGCGCTTTACGAGCTAGTGAGGGGAAAAGTGTATTAAGTGCTAAAATCCGGCCAAGTGTGGGTCGGACTCGCGTACAGCTATGCTATTCTCTTATTCACACATTCGACGCTGCGTTCGTCAACAAGGTCGACGTCGAGACAGCCTTGTCTAAAATCGTAGCTGTTTTATTTGACATTAGGAATCGAGGTTGTGAGCGAGGTTGTGGGCGAGTTCGTCGCTGTTTTTCGCTAGAGAATAAGAAGTTCGTACATTAAACGTCAAACTCTCGACGCAGTGTAGTTCCAGCTCACGCCGCATTCGTCGCCGAGCACTAGTGTCGTTTAAAGTACATTAGTGAATACCATTTTTAGGCTCGACGCTGCCGCAGCGCTGACACAGCGCTGACAGCAAGGCGGTTTCCTTAGTGAATAACAACCTCGCTCACAACCTCGATTCCTAATGTCAAATAAAACAGCTAGGATTTTAGACAAGGCTGTCTCGACGTCGAGCTCGTTGACGAACGCATCGTCGATTGTGTGAATAAGAGAATAGCATAGCTGATCATTCTTGCTAACCAACCCAAATGACACACTGTATTATAAATATAAAAAGTCTTTGTCTGTATATAAATGCTTGAAGACCTTTTTATATTAAAAATCGTGCCAAACTGAACAAAAAAAACGTAATAGGTAAAATAGATGTCATGTGGATATTTCTAAATAATGAAATCTAGGTACCATACTCAAATTCTTACACTTTGTCAGTAGTTAGTTAAATAACTCAAGGTACTTTTAAAAGTACATATGGCTACATAAGAAAAGTGATTCGTATCGTTCGGAACGAATATAAGGAACTTTATAACCGTTACTTATGAAGAGGATCTTACAGCATTTGTATTTTTCTAGGTTCCACATTATTATTTAGTATTATAAATATTAAATATCGTAAAACTTTTCGCCACATGTAAACCGAAACATGGATACAGACTACCGTAAAAAATGCTCCCTAAATACCTTGGTATTTTTTTTCCTATTCGTTGCGAACGGTAAAAATCACGTCATAATACAAATATCAAGTTCCAAAATGTATTGTATATATTTGATAAATGTGACTGTACACTCAAAGTGTCTAATTCAAATTATCCTTCCATTTGGTTGTTTTTGTATATTTTGTTTATAAGGGTGCTATCTGAATTTCCGTACCTACGCTTAAGACGTTGACCGATTTTAAAATATAACTATCTTGTTATATTGGTCTATAGGCTTCATTCTACATTCATATCTTCCATGCTCTATTTTAATATTTATTATGTTTTATTAATTTCTCCAATCTATCAGCCTCTAGTCGCCAAGCATATTTGACAATCTATTTGAGTCACGAAACTCTATGGCATTTTAAAAGACACATTTCATTTAAGAGCTTGAGGCCTTTTAATAGGTCGTTAAGTGGCCAGTCTTCAAGTACATACTCGATAGAAACATAAAAATCATCGTTAAGATAAAATGCATTGTTTTTAGTATATTTGCGTTATTAAGCGTACACAAGTATTTCTTTCTTTACATTCTTTACTATTTTATAAAAAATAAATAGGGTGTAGGTACTCATTGTTACTCGAATATGAATATGTTTTGTTCAGATAATTTAAAGAAAATCATGAATTCATACAAACTATACATAACTTCGAAGACGCGAACAGACAATATGCCAGAAAAATCTGAAATTGCATTGTATGGATTCATAATATTCCTTAAGAAACTCAGCATTTCTTCACATTCTCAAATTTACTATTTTTTATTACTTTTGCTGAATTATGTCTACTTACTTTTAAGTGATTTATTTTAAATATACAACTTTGAAACAAGTATACGCATTTTCTGTCATTTCTAAAATTATTTACCGCTTTATCCACATAAATAATATTGAATCGTACACTAACTAAGAAATTTGTATTATTCCTAAATATTGTTTCCACTTTCTTTCCTTCCTTTTTGGGATAATGTTATAGATATCATAATATATATTATCAGGCTTACCTCGTCCGCTTGATGTAAGTAACAACCTTTTTGTCTAATATAAGCTCTTCTGAAAGTTACTTTACGTACCTAAAATTACTTCGCATACCTTCGGTTCTTCGGTTTCTACGATGAGATAAAATTATGATGACTGTATTTACAAACGCTAGGGCGTTTTCATTTACCATTGACGGTATTGGCGTAAATAGGCGTCGTCACAACCGGTCAAAAGCAAAGTTTTCCTAGAGTTAGACCACATTCACTATTTCAACCAAATGAACTATCAATCATATAAAAAGAAAGAAACGTCTTTGAAGAGTTCACATGGTCCAACTATACTCACATTTTCCCACTCCCATTTTTGGCGTAACTTCTAGAAGTCACAAAGCAAGTAGCGCAAGTCAAATGAACTGTCAACCATGTAAAAAGTGCCTTACTCGGCAGTTAACCCTTCGTAATCTTAAGCACTGATTAGTGACATGGAAACTATTAGAAAAAAAAATTCGCTACACACGAGAGGTTAATACACCGTGTTTTCATTGATTTCCGTTAAATTGGACAGGTTACTTGGGACATTAATAGAAGTTGCCTGGTATATCGGCTATTTTTAACTTCGAAAAAAAATTTTTTTTGTTTTCATATATAATAATTGTAATGGCAAATGTGAGAGAACCTTAAGAATAAGATCTCAGGCGACTGACGGCTGCTGACGGCATATGTCAAAGTAAGTAACTATAGGATGTAATAAAGGTTGCAATACACTTGTTCAGTCATTAAACTTATTTTTTTAATAACTCAATAACAGTAAGAGTTAACACACTAGTTTCTTAGAGAAATTGATTATTTTTGACCTAAATCAACTTCCCTTTAACGGAAACTTCCTTTCCCTTTTTCGGAACTTTCCCTTTTTCTATTTAACGGAAATCAATAAAAACACGGTGTATAGACGTCATATGACGTTTTTGACGTGAATTCCAGACGGCCACGAAAAGCAAGTAACTCACATGGACGACAAAGAGCTGTCGCTGCTGACTGACATGGTGATGTCAAACAACGACTACAATAATGACGGTTTCATAGATTACGCGGAATTTAAGGAGGGTATTAAAAAAGAAAGGAAGGAAGTCGAACTGAAGGATGGACGGTTTCTGACATTTTAAATTTGAATAAAGTACAAACGGCAACACTCTTAACTGTGCGTCGGTGGACTTTATTATGAAAGGCATAAGGTTTTCCGATAGATAGTTAACTGTGTGGGCGATATTATCTCGTGTTTTTTTATTTAGTTTTACAACATATCGAGGGTTGGGTGGTCAAACCCGATAAGTTGAGATATTTTCTCATTGAAATAACAACTTCACGTCAATGTCATATAGTTCGTATTTTAAAAACAGGTTTGCTCGACTTATCGGGTTTGACCACCCAACCTTCGATATATCCCTATATTTGGCGAAATGTATGAATTAGTGGTCAATATTAACCGTTAGTAATATTGTATTCTTGAATATAAGAAGGCGAGAAAGAATTGAAGAAGAATTTTTAAATGTGAATTAATTTACCTACGTCTCATTTTTTTGTTATAAATAATTATTTTCAGAGAACATTACATTTTTTCAGTTTACAGAATGAGGAGGTACGTCTCATTTTAGTAAAGTTGATAAATATTTTTGTAGAATAATGTTTTTATGTATGCAGATAAGTTTTTATTAGGTAGCGTAAGTATTAGATAAGTTAACAACAATTGTTTAAAGGCAATTTTAATAAAAATATTAACAAGACTAAGATAAAAATACTTTGCGGGCGGGCAGGCACCTGTATGTTATAAATTTAGATACAATTAAACAGTGAAGTGTCTATGTTATAGGAGCATTCCATGGGCTGTCCCATACAAACGGGTTTATATTCCGAGAATTTTAGTTTTCTTCCCAGTTGTTCGTTTTCTTAAATCAATTTTTGACTCCAGGGTCGCGTTTTATAAAGTTACAATTTACAATTTCGCTGTTTGCCTCTCTAACGCACGCACATATTGGCAAGAGAGGCAAACAGCGAAATTGTAAATTGTAACTTTATAAAACGCGACCCTGTAGTCGAGTAAGAGAACTTTGGGATATCGGAGGACTTTTTCGTGGAATGCATCTATATGTTTATTTTATTGTGGAGGTACTAGCATTGGACGTCTTTCTGATGAAATATAGTATGATATATAAAATGGATAACTTTAGTACTTATTTAAAGGCGCTTATATATTTGTGTCCAGCTCCACAGGCTTCAAGCAAGAACGCTTAGAGTTTTGTCTTTGGTTCTCGGGTCTATGCTTATGCAACTACACAGTGTGACAGAAACAGTAATGGACAATGACCCAATGATGAACATTAAATTTTATTCTTCTTTTAAAGAAAGTTATGCTTTTGTTTCACGGCAGTCATTGTACAAGTATTTTTAGGATTAAAAACGTCCACGTGTCAATCACAGAATATATTGAATAAATGGTGTCCATCACTGGTGCTTGTCAGCTAATAGTGTCCAAAACTGGTGACACCGTGCCCTGCTTAAATGCGTGTATGAAAAAAAAGACATTTAAAACTGAACTATTTTCAGAAAAAAATCGTTTGACGAGTGTGCCTTCGAGTAAAACGTTGCTTTGACCAACGTTTCTACACTTAACCAATTAGAACTCTGCGTCACTCTAGAAACAATTCTAAATGCCAAGTAGTTATATAATTTCTTGCAATTTCATTTATAGTTACTTTGACATGTTTCCGATTGGTTGACTGTGGGTTAAAAGTATCGAAAAGTGTGTTGCTAGTACGAAATCCCTACCTAAATCTAGGGTAAGTACTATTTTGTATTTATTGTACTGTTTCTATATTATAAGATTTACAACTACTTTTAAGACAAAGATACATACATAATTAAAATGTTCGATTTATAGTATTCAAATTAGGATGAAATAGTTTTTTTTTTGTTAAAATATTTTGAATCCATTTACACTAGTGTCAAACAAAAATATCTCTAATTTGTACCTACATATAGTCTGGTAAACCAACTTCGAAAACATCCACGCGGATTTCAAATAAATACCTTTCTGTCATAGACTGCTCTTTTGTTGATCACGTATGTGTGTCACCGGCGTCGAACGTGTTACTCGTAAGACCCAATTTTCGACATTCTGCTGTCAACTTTATGACATTATGAATGTGTCGATTATTAGGATTAAGTCGGTCATTGGCGCCTCTACGTTAATACGCATTTTCACTTTTAGGTTTTCTAGGTAATTTTAATGAGTGTCACATATGGGGGCTAGCAGATCTCGTATTTGACAGCAAGTCGCAGCCACACGTCTCTTCTTAATCGACGGGTAGCTTTGTGTTGCTGGTACAGGCCTACTACCGCGAAAATCGATATTCTTAAATTTCGAGGATTTTTCTCTGTCACTCGAACGAAGGCGTCATTAGAGTGAGAGAGACAAATCCTCGAAATAAACGAATTTTGTTTTTTTTCGGTAGCGCCGCAGTTATTCACTGATAAAGTTGGTTTGCCAAATTATTTTTATCAACTTTGACAATCAATTTGGGTAATGTTGATGAAATTCCAGGTCAGGTGGACAAAAACCACGCGACGTACTCGGACAAACAGCTGGAAGACCTGTTGGAACATGTCCTGAAGCACACAGACATCGACAAGGATGGGTACATCGATTATCTCGAGTATCGCGTCAGCAACTTTAAGGCTAAAAGGGCGCAGGAGACTCAGAAGGGAAAATAGGGGGGTACTTTACATGGAAAAAATGAGGGTTGGGTGGTCAAACCCGATAAGTCGAGCAAACCGGTTTTTAACCTCGTAAGGTCGTAAGGCCTATTTTTAGGATAAGTGAAATAATAACCCAGTGTCCTAAAAAAAGGACATTCTATTTTTAATTTTAGGAACTGCAAAATAAAATTCATATTTCTTTGAAAAATATGACGCGAGTAAATTTTGTTGCCCTAAAAATAGAACGTTGGGCCTTAAATAAGAACTATACCTATGACGTGAAATAAAACTATAAAAACTGATAAACTCGTGTATATTAATTAAATTTACTTCAATTTAACGACAGTCGCCCGCAGTCCACGAACCCTGTAAAGTGTTCGAAACGTTGGGATGAAATTAAAAATGAATATACGCGAGTTTATCAGTTTTTATAGTTTTATTTCATGAATCATGAGTAATCATCGCGGTAATCGAAAAAAATATTATATATATACCTATGACATTAACGATTATTTAAATGAAAAAATATTTCGAAGTATCGGGTTTGACCACGCACTCGAAATATAACATTGTCAGCTGTACACTGTACAGTCACAGGCAATAGTATCTTGTATCATCGCTATGAAGGCCGCAAAAACATGTAACACGCTCTTATTTTTACCGACATAAGGTTTAAGTTTTTGTGTTGGTAAGAAGACCAACATTATGTTCTGAAAGTGCGTGCTTATGAAATATGTAAAGGACATTTCTCCGAGCGTTTCAACCACCGTGAGTTCGGTGGCAACATTACTAGCCGATTTCCGTGGGTATCTCATACATTTTTTGGATCTCTTGGTAGTTGTTAACAACGTCTGCCAATGTATCCAAAAGTTCTTGCATCTCTCACGGGATTTGTGTGATAAGGCTGCCACCGAAGTCACGGCGGTTGAAACTCGCGGAAAAATGCCCTAAAGAATGTTTTTACTGTTTTTAGGTTTAATTTAATTTTTCTGTTCCGTTTAATTTTTTTCGATGCACATCGGGTACAGTCGGGTTCAAAATTGCATTGACAGTTTAAGATACAAATCATTCATAAATCGTCCATGCAATTCTGAACCTATACTTAGATTTTGCTACATTTTCACACTGAGTGCCGTAAGCTCCCATTCCCGATTTTTGTTTTTGATTCCTACTTTACCTTTTTTTAATCAACAGATGAAAGAAAACACGTGTTTAATATTTTATTGGAAGTGTAATAATAATAAAGGTAAGGAAAAATATGAGTACGTCTATAACCGTTATTGGCGTTGATGCGTATTTTGTTTTGGCGTACCTATTTTGTTACACACGAAATTATCCTGAAATAAATATATCAATATTTTCCATTTGTTTTTTTACATGTACCTAACTGATTTCGTTTTCTCTGCAGGTAATAAGGTAAGAACAAATTTGTATACCTAATTAATCTAATTATCTCTTCTCTATTTGAAAGTCTTGTTTTTGATATTTTCTTCAACAAATAAAAAAAAACAGTCTAATTTAGAACTTCCTCCTTTTATATGAAGTCGGTTGAAAGGTCATATTATTTTTAAACTTACCTTATAACTACTAAGCTATGAACTATCGGCTATAAACACGAACACAAGATACGCACTCCCCGTGTAAATAAGAGACACGGCGATACTCGCCTCGCCCCGCTATCAGCTATCACCGCCGGGCGAGTATCGCCGTGTCTCTTTTTTCAGATCCAGGAGGAACGGAACCAGGGGGGGGGGGGGGGCAATTGACGCACTTACCCCCCCCTCACACTGGACTTATGTATGCCTAGGTGCTGTTTTAAGTATAAAATACTATCATGTCATAGCGGAGTGCCCCCCCCCCCCCCCTCAACGAAGTTCTGGATCCGCGCCTGCTTTACGCGGGACTGCATATCTTTTGTTCGTGTTTAGGTATAGCCGATAGTTCATAACTTTGTAGCTCATGAGACTGCATTAGCGACAGCAGTAATTTTTTATAGGTTTGTAAATAATTCACCATTTCATATTCACAGGCCTGGATGGTCAGAAGGTCGAAAGCCCGACGGTGTACACGGACGACGATCTGTCTCACATCGTGGAGGGGGCGTTGGGGCAGGCAGACAAGGACAACGATGGTTTTATCACGTACGCCGAGTTCCGAGCCGTCGCTTCTCCGCCTTAGAACAATTTTAAAAAAATCTCCAAGATCCCATCATTAACCTTTTCAACGCCTTCCCCCTCGCATCAAATTGTGACATACACGCCAGCATCTCTACTAATGAACAACGAAAATAAACCTTATCTGTCAGCAAGACAGTTACTTTGACAGCATACTCGATGACCACTTTAGTGGCTGCTGGCGTGGTAGGCACGACAACATACGGCCACTTTAGTGGTTCTTGGCGTTGAAAAGGTTAAGCACTGGTCTCACCGCGAGCTACTAAGCTATGAACTATCGGCTATAAACACGAACAATAGATACGCACTCCCGCGTAAATAAAAGAGACACGGCGATACTCGCCCGGCGGTGATAGGTGATAGATAGGCGAGTATTGCCGTGTCTCTTTTATTTTCACGTGCGTATCTTTTGTTCGTGTTTATAGCCGATAGTTCATAGCTTAGTAACTCGTGGTGAGACTGAGACCAGTGCTTTAGACCCCGACTAGGTGCCAACGGGACCATCACGGGATTATACTCGTTCTAATAAAAAAATATCGTGTCACGGTTCTTGGAGATATCGAGTGACATATACAGGGTGTAAGTCTAAAACGGGCAAAGATTAGCAGGGCTTAGTTTTGGACATAATAAAGTAAATTTAGATAAGTTAAGTAGGGGTCCCAACACCTTACGAACAACGGATTTGTACTTAAAAATTTAAGTTAATGTTGTCTATTTATTGTATGGGTGGTTAAATCAAGGTATGTAAATAAGGTCATACAATTATTTAGGGCTACTAAAGGCAACTAATGGATTTGAACGGTTTATAAAAGTTATATACTTATATATTTTTAGGTAGTTAAATTTTGTAGATATTAATTTTAAGTAGGTAGATTTTTAAATTTTGCAAATAAACTACCTAAGCAATATTCTTGTATTTTGATTTGCACGAAAATACCCTATGACAGTGGCGATATCTGCGGCGATTTTCTGTTTGGTCGCCTTTTTTCATAAAATAGTTGAAACACACCTAAATAAATATAACAATTAATGAAAAATGCTATTAACACAGCTAATATCAAAGTCAAACGATATTTTTTAGTAGGTACAGATGGTGCCTTTTTTAGGCTTTAGTGCGAGAAGTGTCATTTTACATGTCCAAAACTTCGGAGGGCCATCTGAACTAAAAAAAAGGGGTCGGTATCAAAACGACTGGTTTCTCAAAACGACCAGAACCACAGAATAACTAAAACCAAAGACAAGATCGCAAAACGACAACATCTGCAAAACGCCTGTATCTCGTAATGACTTTCTAGTAAAACGACCACAAAGCATAAAGTCTGAATATCAGAACGGCTAACTATCAAAATTACTTGGTCGCAAAACGACTACTTCGCAGAAGGTATAGATCTTAAAGTGCCCTAATAGCAAAATAACTCGATCTTAAAAGAACTTCATAGTGAAACGACTACAAGTTATGGTAGCAAAACGACTAGTTATCAGAATAGCAACTAAATAGACTATTAAATAATCTCCAATCTCCAGCTCTAGGCTGTGGGAACTATACAGTGTGTGGCCTTTAACACGGGAGAAAAATGGAATGAGTGACTCCTTAGACTATCGGCAATAATCCTGTAAAGGTCCCAGTGTTTCAAAGTGGTTAAGTTCGAAGATATTATCATTCAAAGCTATGGACCTTTAGTACTGGATCTTGGCATCACGATGTCGTAGCTTGTCAGTCGCAAGACATCTTGATAGTATACCAGGTACGAAGTCATAACAATGATTTTGTTTTTATTTTTACACTAATTTGTTACGGTTTTAAAAAAAAATTGTACATTTTTCAAGGATTCAAAAATGACAAGTTATTGATAACTTTTAATTCAAGTAAATGAACCCATAATAATGAAAAATACATGAACCAAAAATTACAAAAAAAAGTTTTTTTTTTAAATAACAATATTTGGAAATTATTGTTGATCAGCTTATTAATGCACCGTTTAAATTTTCACCCCGGTTGTAGGCCACACACTGTATATGAAACAGGCGTTTATACAAGTTTCTTTTTCGTTCAATCGCTGTTTTTCTACATAAACTTAGGCACACATACACATCATCAGCTTATCTCAGTCTACTGCTGGACGTAGGCTTCTTCTATTAACTATGCGTATAGATACATTACGAATTAAATGCCCATAATCGCCACGCTGGGCAAGCGGATTGGCGATCGCAGTAATGTGTCCACTACGATGACGCTAACTGCCCATCATGAATCTTCTATTAAAGAATGATCAGTGAAGAGTTCAGGTGGTGACAAATGTATTTTTACGGCCGTCACCACACGGCGACAGCCAACTTAGACAATAAAACACATATTTATATCGAATAGAAAAAAATAGTTTATCATAACTAAAATTGCTTAGGTACCTATACCAGGAAATTATGCATACCTACTAACAAAAATAAAATTTTAGTATATACTTCCTGAACATAAAATATTATTGGACTTATGTTGTCCTTTGTAGTACCTACGCATTTTTAAATTGAACTTGTTCTTCGAAATATTTTGCAGAAATTGGAAATAAATTTTAAATATTGGATGTCATTTACCTACCAAAGAAAAATAGACCAAGATCACCAACGTTGGCGGTGGGAATCAAACCCACCAGCTTTCGCGGCTGATGCCTGTACCGCCTAGTCATGAAAGGTATTGTATTATGCCCGAAATAATTATTTGGTGGTTGCTAAGATCAAGTGGCCGAACGCTTGGTCTATATTTCTTTAGTATAATATATGACGTCCAATATTTATAATTTATATAGTATCAAGTAGTGTGAATACTTGGGAAAAAATAAAAACGCAAAACAAAATACTTGTTTAGTTAAAATAAATAATTTTATTCGAGTTTCACAAAAAACTTCGTATTGGGAGCAAATTATGTCTGAAACACGAGAGGTACTTATTTATTGCGATGGTATGACGCGGATGGAATAGTCTCATGCTATTTTACTAACAAGACTAATTGCTACCATGCCATTCTGAGATTAAGTTCATTTGCGATGTAAGTATTTTGCTATTAGGGTATTTTAAGATCTGTACCTTCTGCGAAGTGGTCGTTCTGCGACCAAGTAGGTAATTTTGATAGTTAGCCGTTCTGATATTCAGACTTTATGCTTTCTGGTCGTTTTACTAGAAAGTCATTACGAGATACAGGCGTTTTGCAGATGTGATCGTTTTGCGATATAGTCTTTATGTGGTTCTGGTCGTTTTGAGAAACCAGTCGTTTTGATACCGACCCCTTACCAGTTTACCAACACCAGATTTAGGATTATAACCCACGTTCTCAGCATTCACGCAAGTTTTGCTGCAAATTCATAAGACAGTGTTCCGCAAATACATTACATTTTTACATTATCAGCCTATGATAGTACACTGCTGGACGTAGGCCTCTCCTACCCTTTTTGACGCCACGTCAAATACAAAAGCTGTCACAGAGAAGCCACGTCAACAAAATGTCAAAATGAAAATGAATTTTACGCACATGCGTGTCGGCCTATATTGCTCTGTGGACCAAGACTTATTATATCCGTTTTTGGTGTTGAACCTGCGGTGCCAATACAGCGTGTGTATTTGATACGGGCGAATATTTTAGTGGCGATTACTATCGGACCTAGGGAACCTATTTACATAAATTTATTTTAGAAATTAAGGTATTTTTTTTCATACAAAATAATTGAGCCCGCAATGTATTGCATCCACTGGTAGCCACATTACTTAAAGTAGACATAAGTATCTAAACGTCATACGAGTCTCATGTCAGTTGGCCGGCATACATTGCTGCTGGGTTGCACTTTAGAAAAATCATTACACCTAATCAACAACAAAATTTAACGAAATGGTTATCTTATACGACTCGTAGGATCAGATATTATAGCTGGATTAATTATTCGCCCGTATCAAATACCCACGCTGTATAGCAGTCGTTGGCGTCCAAAAGGTTAACTATGCGTATACACGCATTAGGAGGTGAATGCCCATAACCGCCACGCTGGGCAAGCGGATTGGCGATCGCAGTAATGTGTCCACTATGATGATGCTGCTGCCCATCATCAATCTTTTATCAAATAATGGTCAGTGACACTTCAATCCCTTAGTCGACTCTTACGACACCCGCAGGAGGAGTTGGGGTGGTGACAAATGTATTCTTACTGCCGTCACCACACGCAAATATTTTTTTCTAAATAGTTTTCTCGTACGCGGTTCCACGTTCCGGCATAAAGGGGTAAGATAATTGGATACTAAATAAACAAACATGATAATATGTTTAATTGCAATTTTATTCGCATACATCTACATTATATTTTTCACTTTATAGGTCGCTACAAATGTTCTAATATCTTTCGCTTGTAGTTTTATAACGAGTCCTTCATCTTTAAATGTACTACGCTCTTTCGCTATACGCGGATATTTATTACTATATGCTTTATTAAAACTCTCAGCAAATTCGTCATCTGTATTCCAATTCCATGGTTTAAAATCTGATAACCAACGGTTAGCGGCTAAAGTCGTTTCTTTTATAGATTTAATCTGAATAGTTTTGAATACTGTAGCTAAATTCACAGTAATAAAACTAGGTGAAAGATCTTTGTCTAAATAATTTTCGAAACGTATCAAAATCTGGTTATCTTTCCAAGGCTCTAATGTAAGCAAATGAACGCCAGCAGGCAGATTAGTGTTAAGAAAACCGTAACTATTTTTCATATTGACAAACTTGTCCAAATCAAAAGAAGCTTCAGCTACAAAAAGTTGTGGTTCAGAAAAGAACTCTAAACTCTTTTCAGCAGCGTTGAGCAAATTTTCTTTATTCTTTTTAGACACAATTTGTAACATAACCTTATCGATGCTATATAAACCTTTACCACCAACAGTTTCATTTAAAGCCTCTCCTACACCAAATGCGTCATCGTGTTTCAATCTCCTATGCTGCATAATTTCGAAAGATCCATCTTTTAACGACGCGCCTCCCCTCGCTCTATCCACATTTAAAACTACCCTCACATCATCATCTTCTATATAAATCTCGTTGACAACTGGGTAATAGTTCCCAGGGATCGGTTCAGCTAAAGTAACATTCCATTGCGGTCTACTATCTCTTATTCTCTTCAACATTTGTCTCCCATTTGAATCAGTATAAAATGCTCCATTCGATTTTACATCAGTTTGGAATCTTAAAACATATTCTCTGCCTGCATCTATGTTTAATATAGTTGAGAAATACGTGCTACCCTCATCTAGGCCTATGATGAGACAGACGGATTCGTCGTAGTGTATCCTGACTTCTTTCTTCTCTGATTGGATGACGTCTGTGATGATGAAGGTGCGGAAATGGTGGAAGTCTGAAGTCATGTTGGGCCGGAAGATGTAGGCGCCTGACGAGCGGTTTGCTGGTGACTGTTGTAAAAAAAGAAAGGTCAAATTAATGCAGCTACTAAATAGTACATTACGACACAAATAGCGAAAAACATGAAACGAAGTTTTTGAACGTATCTCGTACGACGTTTTTTAGTGCAGATGGCCCTCCAAAGTGTTGGACCTGACGTAAAATGACACACTTCTCGCACTAGAGCCTAAAAAAGGCACCATCCGCACTAAAAATTATATTTCACGTGGGCTACTCAAGTTTTTAAAGCAATATGCTCGACTCTGTATATCGCGCAGCCAAGGCTTTTGAAAAAGCTCCTCGTATAAGAAGCGAAATATATCGATTTTTTTTTCGACTTGAAAACGTGCTTAACCCGCGTGAAATATAATTTTAGTATGAATGAGTCTCACGAGAGTTTTGTTTATAATGCATTGTTATTTTATTTAGTCTAGTAAAAGAGAGGAAAAAAGTACCAGTCCAGGGGGTTTTGATATTTTTCCCGTCATTAGCTCGTAAAGCGTTCGTTTTTTCTTTGATACGAGCGGGTAAAAACGCTTTTTAATCACTAGTGAGTAAATTAATGATCTTGGAGCGTAGAGCGAAGTATCGTTAGTTTGACAGATAACAAAACGTAAAATCGAGCATTCGATCGAGCATCGAGCAATGAGTCGTTTTACATTAATTAAAATTATTATTAAATAAGATGTTTAGAATTTAGTAAAAGATTCTAAACTTTATTGAATTTGCTGATTGTAATTCATAAACCCTAAAATGTAATACCTACTTAGGTACATATATCTTTGTTTTAGAGAATGATGAAAATGTTCTGTAAGTTGACTAGACTCAATTACAAATGTCAACTTTGTCAATTTCACCGACTCCGATATGCGTAAAACTGCCACCATATATAACATGGACGTCTAACGCCAGCTCAAGAATACCCCCAAAAACCATTGTTCAATTGTGCCATGATGGGCAGGACATAGCGCTTTTCTTAACACCGCGCATATTTCGGCACAAACGTTTATAAAATATAGCCAATCAAAACTTTGATAGACCAATCATAACTATTTTTAAATGGCGGTTTGAAAATCATTAAGTAGTATCATTACCGTAATGCATTGAAGAGGGGCTGACACTTGTCAACTAAAATTCAGGACCGTTTTTGAAAGGCAATTTAGTATGGCGTGCGGCTTTCATGTTTTATTTATTCGTACGTATAAATAGTACAAATACTCAACTATCAGTGTGTTCTGTTATAATTTCGTAGAATAATAAAATTGTGAATCCAGTTATGATAATTATTTAATACAGAAAGGTGTCAACATCGCAGAGTTAAGTTTACTGCCGCAAAATTTTACATTAAATAGTTAGGTACATGGTGATACTCGAACTACATATATTATTGATTATTTTCCTAATGATTATTGTAATGTGAGCAAATAATTACCTTTTTAGAGTTTCCTCGCTATAGTGAGGAGAAAAGTAAAAAGCAATCAAATTAAATTTTTTAAACAACCTACTTTATTTCAGTTATTTTTAAACGTTGAATTTAGGTCATTCAAATTACATTTGGTTCAAATCATAGAGATGCCAAATGTAGAATGTAACAAAAATTATAACAATATATTAGCCTCCATAGCCTAGTTGGTAGTGACGCTGCCTACGGAGCTGGAGGTTTCCGGTTCGAATCCCGGCGAGGGCATTATTTGTGTATTTATTTATCACAAATATTTGTTCCTTGGTCGTGCCTGTCTACGTATAAAAGTATCTATATGTATATATCTATTTATATAAGGTCCTAATTTATTAGATGCAGATATTTTTACAGATGATAGTACTCGGTCTCTGGAGTATATTAAACCGTGAAACATTATAGCTTTTATGATGTTTTTTTGGAGAAAATGGAAAAACAAATTTGTTACGTAAAAACACCCTGTTAATGTGATTATTAAATGAAAACTCTTTGAACAGATTCTAGTACCTCTTTTACGTACCACTTAACTGGAACTGGCCACTTCACGTCGATAAATTAAATACTTGCTTGTCAATGTCATGTTATTTTCCTTTGGATTGTGTCGTTTGATGACATGACAGACAGAGTGTTATTGTGACATGTGATAATGCACATGATGATTTTTTCTTGACGAAATTATAATTAATTTTTTTGTTAGTAAAATGAAATCAAAAAAGTTACATGAAAAGATTTTTTAATTTATATTTAAAGTTAATTATTTTAATGTAAAGTATCATGTGTTAAAATATCTGCATCTAATAAATTAGGACCTTATATATAGACGCTTGGTGCCTACATCACAACCCTTAATCATACCATGGGACTAGGTTGATTTGTGTAAGATGTCCCAAGATATTTTATTTGTTTATTATTTATTTAAATTGTAATTTACCTTATTATCTCCCTCGCATCCAATATAGTACCCGACCACGGGAAGGTAGTTGAGCGTAGTTCCGTCAGTTTTGGAAGTATAGCTAACCCAGCCAGTCCGCTTGTCGATGCTTAGAGAGATATACTGCAACATAAATAAGTAATGATAAAGTTAGAGCTTGTCCATTAATCACGTCCTGCGACCGTATATAACGTGGACGCCTAACGTCAGCTCAAAAAAGCCCTCAAAAACAAGTGTTCAATTGTGTCAAGATGAGGACATAGCGCTTTTCTTAACACCGCGCATATTTCGGCGCAACATCTTTCACAAATGTTTATAGAATATAGCCAATCAAAACTTTGATGGACCAATCACAACTAATTTCAAATGGCGGTTTAAGTTTTTCTAGGTTGATTTTGAAATTCATTGCCGTGATGCATTGAAGAGGGGATGACACTTGTCAACTAAAATTCAGGACCGTTTGTGAACGCCAATTTAGTATAGCGTGCGGCGTGCGGCTTCCATGTTTTAATTGTTCGTAGGTCCTAGTACTATCACGCTGGGTCTTGGCATCAAGTATCTTTCACTGCAAACCGATTTTGTCCTAGTATTAGTAGGCTCTGACCCCAGGAGGTTAAACACGTCATACGATTTTGGCCTATTTTAGACCCCCCCATCCCCCATGGTGATACTTGGTGATATTTTCAGGAAGTTTTGAGGTACACTTACGTTGTTCTCGAGAACGACGTCCCTCGGCCCCTGGACGACGCCGGGGTCGTCTGACAGCATTCGCAGCTCGTCCTCGCTCAACTTTGGAAACCCTGACTTGCCTCCTCTGATAGTCTTGACTGAAACTGAGGAATTGTCAGGCTTTTATTTACTTCACTTGTAACACCATTCTTCTGTTAAAAGTAAAAGAAAGGCAAACAAATATGGCTGACTGTCCATAGCATCGCCGTGTGGTGACGGCAGTAAGAATACATTTGTCACCACCCCGACTCTTCCTCCGGGTGTTGTAAAAGTCGACTAAGGGATTGAAGTGTCACTGACCATTATTTGATAAAAGATTGATGATGGGCAGCAACGTCATCGTTTGGACACATTACAGCGTGGCGATTATGGGTATTTACCTCCTAATGCTATACGCATAGTTAATAGGAGAAGCCTACGTCCAGCAGTGGACTATCATAGGCTGATGATGTGATATGTGTGATGTGTCTATAGCATTTGACGTCTGTGACACATATCGCGAAACACATTCGTAAATATATTTATAAGAAATAAAACTATGAAAACGGATAAACTCGCGTATATTAACTAATTTTAACTTCATTCCGACGTTTTGAACACTTTACAGGGTTCGTGGTCTGCGGATGACTGACAATGGAGGGAATTTGATAGATCTACCTCCATCAAAATAAGAAAGATAAGTACAAAACTACCAACCAAAGAAAAATTACTAAACCACAGACAATAAATTTTAAGGGTGGATGTACATACAAAATTTGCAAATTAAGCTAGCTATTCATTACAAATATTTTCAGAATGAAGACAAGAGACAAAATAAGTAATCTACGCCGGTTCTATCCCTACGCCACTGCCTGAGAAGTATTTTCTTCCTTTGTATGATTGTATTGTTAGGAAGGTATCCCAAAGGGTAAACGTCGAAAAAATTCCCGAAAGGTAAACGTCGGAATGAAGTTAAAATTAGTTAATATACGCGAGTTTATCCGTTTTCATAGTTTTATTTCATGAGTAATGCTCGCGGTAACCGAAGAAAATATTATATTTATAAGATATATTTTTATAAGATGTCCCAAGTTATTTAAATGTCAATAAGTAATTTTAACAAACAATGTATGTGAACTTCAGGTCTAAGGTTTTAAGTTGGTGATAAAACCAAGATTGTGTTCTGATTCTGATTGCTTTCAACTGACGAGTATAACGAATGAATGAATGGAATCTTCATTTTTAACACGCTTTTATTAGCTTTACTTGTTATTAACTATGTATATAAGAAAATCTTGAAATCTTAATTTGACCCACATCTCGGTCTTCGATTAGGATGAAATCTTGCACACGCTCTGAGTTCTGATGACAATACATGACTAACTAAGAAACGTCATTACAAATCCAATATGGCGGCCTCCCCATGGCGGACTGGCTGTTTGAAATAAACCCCACGTGATATGGGTACCCGGGTCAAAATTATTTTCGTTGCCTTGTTTCATACCACTCTGTAACGCATTTGGTTGCTGTTTCGACTCAGTATTAAAAAAAACCGGTGCACTTGTATTTCTTTTTCACGCTAGATTTCAATCCATACATCAGAAATTGAAAACAAACCTTGCCTTAAGGTTGACTGCAAGAGAATGCCTTTTGGCATTAAGTTCGCCTTTTGTACATTAAGGTTTTCTTTTGTACAGTAAAGATTATAGTATTTTATGCAACCCTTGTTTAAGAGAAGTCAAAAAAGGTGAGTGGCGTGGGTAACTATTTGAGACGAAGCCAAAAAATGTTATCAAAGACGCCACGACCATTTTTTGACTCAGTTAAACAATGTTGCATACAATACTTTTACTACGACCACACACTTATTTTCAAATAAAATTGTAATTTTGAGAAATATTCTTAGTGAAACACAATTTTATTAATCATTAAGGTCGTACGGAGACGTCAAAATTAAAAAAGAAAGCTCCTCTATGGTTTACTGTTCATGAGAAATTACCTTTAAAATTAGGTTGGCAGCCATGTATTTCATGTTTTTCATTCAAGTGTTGTATACACGAGGTGTATTAAAATGCAAAAACGCAAAGCGTGTGAACCCGAATGCGTTTATAGGGAATAGACAATATAGACTTATCTTGACATCTGTAAGGTAGGGGCTTAAAGGTGTGTTCACGACCATGTAAATGACGAATAAAAGTACGGGAGTAGAAAAAAGAAATAAATAAATGGCTTACCATAAATAATACTAAATTGCATCGTTATGTCACAGTGAAAAATTCGTAATACGGTTAAGAAATGAGAAAAATATAGAAAAGCTTTGCGGTCACTCACCTTTTGCAACTTTTTTAAGAGTTCCCCCATTATCCTCAACAACATCTTCAATATCTTTCAGCACGTCCAAATTGACATCTTTATCGTAATCATGAAAATCCACACTGTTGTATTTATTATCTCTAACTGGTAGTTCGAAGACATGTACCGATTCGACTTTAGAAAAAATGTTATCCGTGTCGATATTCTTTATACCGACGTCATTTTTCTCTTTAAACTCCTTCCACGCATTTATGTTATTGTAATAGTCATAAGATCTCTTGTTAGTGTCTCTTCTGAGTAGAGTGTGGTCTTTTTTTACGAAGTAATTTTTATAGCTGAGGCCTGGGAGGTGTTTTACGGAGAAGAAAAGGTTGTGGGTCGCTGTGGAGTTCCTAGTAGGTATTGCGAAATACTCTGAGGACAGTTTATGTAGTTCGCTTGGTATTGACTTGCCTGTAAATTAATAATTAAAACAAGATACATTAATTATAAATATAGGGTGCTCGCGAGCATTCCAAAAGATTTTAACTATGCATTCTAGACATCAAAATAAACAAAAAATATTATGAGACCTAATGTCAAACACCACCAAAAAAAATTTTTTTTCTCCTTTTTTACATTTTTTGAATACTTTTAGCCATTTCCAGCGCTTTTTATCATAACAACAACATGTTAAAATTATTTATTTTTATTATTTTTATAGGGACAGGTTATTTCGTCAAGTGTATTCTTATTTTTTGATTGCCAGGCAAAAGGTGTGGTAATATTAAAACACACATTGTGGTAGTATTGTAATCAAAAATCATTTTTATGACGAGTTAATACGTCGAAAAACTTATTTCGGAAAAAGGATGATTATGTCTGAAACCAATCTGAATCCAGAATTTTTTTTATAACATTAAAGACTCTAAATATGGTCTTTTGGACACTGTAAAGTGTTCGAAACGCGGTAACCGAAGAAAATATTAAATACAGGATGTTGAATGAGTTTACCAATAAACTTTAAAGGTATCCCTGACTACATTTTGAGGCTTTAACGTTATGTGATGTCAGGATTCGGCTTAGTTTCAGATATAATGACATGTTTAAAAAAAAGGTTTTCATCATAACACCATTTCTAACACGCTTTAAAGCCTAACAACTTACTATTTGACCCTCGCCATGTTGCGGATTTTCAGTAACACTAATTTATTTTACTGGCAATGGTTACTGTTTGACATCAGGCGTTGAATGTCATCGAATGTCACCGATGTAAACAAAAAGAAAATATATCGCGACTTAAACGTTTTGATCATAAAAATGCCGAAAAAGATACCAATAGAAGCCAGAAAAATCGTCTTAAATACAATAAAATATTTAAACCACAGAAAGGACGAAGGATTAAATAGTATTTCATTGGAAAATGTTTTGCAATTGGTTACTGACATGACCGGTACTGACACTTTAAAGTGCGGTTGTATTTGAATTGGTTAGTTGTTATAATTAAACTTAATAAATTTTATTTTCTCATTTAAGGTGTATGTAGATCGACGATTAAAAATATTTCTAAAAATAAAGAAGCGACTTTGCCAACTGTACAAAATAAAGCCCCACGCAAAAAGAAAATTTATATAGATGACTTCGATAAATGTGCCATACGACATAAAATTCATGAATTTTATGCCGTGCGAAAACAAGTACCAAGTATCAAAACTCTGCTTATCGCTTTGAAAAAAGACATTGGATGTACAGGCAGCAGTGAATACTTACGAAAACTGATGCACAGTATGGGATTCAGATATAAAAAATGCAAAAACCAACGCTCTATAACTATATTAATGGAGCGTTCTGATATTGTCGTTTGGCGTGAAAGCTATTTGGATGAAATTAAAGAAGCTAGGAATAAAGATATGCCAATTGTTTATTTGGATGAGACCTATATTCATACTTCTCTAAACCACGCAAACATCAACATGAAGCCAATACACACCATGCTGACTATACATGACGTATGCACATTATTGCCATAGGTAAACTGTTTGTAGCGACACTGTGTCAGGGTCAAATAGAAAGTTGTTAGGCTTTAACTAAATGTAAGAAAATCTTGGAATCTTAATTAGATTCACTTCCCGGTCTTCGATTAGGAAGAAATCTTGGACACGCTTTGAGTTCTGATGACAATACATGGCTAGCTAAGAAACGTCATTACAAATCCAATATGGCGTCCTCCACAAGATTGCGAATTGGCTGTTTGAAATCCACCCCTATGGTATGGGTATCAAATGAAAGAGTTTGTTGTCAGGAATAAAATAATATGTATTTTAGTTTTTTTTAACTAGTCTTTATAATAAATATATTTTTTTAAATGTTGTTTGTCCTAAAACGGCAAATACTTATGTGACGAAGATAGACAACTCGGTGATTCTATGCGATTTTGTTACGCGTTGTTTTGTTAATTACCATCACCACTGTATTTATAAAAGCAAACGAGTCTATTATGCCAGAATAGCAGACAAACATGCGTCTGCTACAAGATAATCGAAAATGCCCCACTATTTACACGCAGTTCGTCAATAATTTGGGAATGGTAATGACTTGATTATTGCGACTGAATAATCGCATAGAACTACCCAACTGAGTCCTCAACCCGCCTGATGAAAAGCAGGAACTGTGGCCCATGGACATAGTGACCAAAAAATCGCCTATGCGCTGCTTACCCTGAGGACTTAGATGGATTGCCTCTATCTATGCCCGTAATTATATTACTGGGCGGATTTTTATCTTGTTGCAGTTTTTTCAAATTTTCCAAATTTGGATATTTTCATCGTTTTTTCTACTCAGAATCGCGAGCTCTTTCGATCCTCATTAGCAGAAAAAAGTGTCTCAAGAATTCCATACGTTTTCTTGTCTTCCACTGAGTTACGGTCGAAGAAAGTGTATGAAATATAGTAACTCAATGAAATTTTTTATTTGTATCAGAATCGAAAGAGCTTGTGAGTAGAAAAAATGAAAAAAAATCCAAATTTGGAAAATTTAAAAAACGACAACTAAATAAAAATCCGCCCTAATATACGCCCTGTATAGAATGATCCTGAGGATCCTGGAGACGAAAGCTCACCAGTGTCGTCATACACGGAGTACGTTCCTTCAGTGACAGGCAGGTTGATCTTCGATGAGGCTTTGGGTAGCACCTGGTTGTTGAATATGGTCACCTGCCAAAATATATTGGTTAGTGTTAGTCCATGTTAAACAAATGCTAAGGCCCTGGTTTTTCTGGCCGGCGACCGACTTGTGTCAGCCGCCAATGACGTTCGATCGAATGATTTGTTCGCGAATGTTTGTGGGTGGTTTCTCTGAAACGTCGCCGGCAGCGGGTAACCAACGATGTTAAATGATCTAACATGGTCTACCGTGATCTCTTAAATGCGTTTCAGTTTAGGTTCTTCTCGTCAGTTTTTGACAGTTATTAAATAAATAAATAATAATAAATAAATATCTTGGGACATCTTGCACAAATCGACCTAGGCCCACGGTAAGCTCAATTAAGGCTTGTGAAGTGGGTACCAGGCGACGATATATATAATAGATAGATACATATAGATGCTTAAATACCCTCACCGGGATTCGAACCCGGAACCTCCAGCTTCGTAGGCAGGGTCACTACCAACTAGGCTACGGAGGTCGACATGAATTATGATAGGTACTCACGACAAAAGCCTGGCTACGCTCGGTGACGGAGCACTGTGATTGGTTGAATTCGCAGCGCTCGTAAACCAGATCCACTTCTGACTTGGTCAGTTTACTGAAAAAAACAATACATAAAATGTATAGTCCATTTCAAATACGAAGGCCCGATTCCACTTGACAAAGTCATTAGGCGTCAACAATAGGATCAGTGATAGCAAAAGATACCTGGCTAGACCCTTTTGTGGCGTGATACCTATTTTTTGCATACATCGGCGTACGACACGTGCCAATTTGTAGTGGACCTATATTAAATGACAAAAGTTTCGAGTGGCATTGGGCCTTCGTATTTGAAATGGACTACACTTATGTAGATAGCTTTGCGTTCGCTTGGACTTTAAAGATATAGCATAAAAGAGCTTTTTTTTTATTTTGTTTGTTTTAATTTTTTTTATTTACGGGTAAAATTTCGATTATTTCTACTTAGAATCACTATCTGTCCACTCTATTGCGATGAGATTGTCTGGAAGAGATCGCTTTTTAGCGATAAGACCGCCTGTTGTTGCGCACTTCTTGTAAACTTCCTTTTTCGTTTATTTATTGTAAATTAAAGCACAATAATAGTAGGTAGATTGTGTCACAAGGGATCAAAATGGTATATTTCCGGCGTGGGCGTATATTGAATCCTGAGCGTAATGAAGAATTCAAGCATTAGCGCCCAAGACGAAATAATTTTCATACCGTGACACATACTGCTTTTCACACCACCTATGAGAAAAATAAAAAATATATCACATATTTAATATTTATGAAAATAATCGATTCTGATGAAATTTTTGTCAATTATGAACGTACTGTTTATTTTCATATTGCATTGTAATTTTTTAGGCTGGCAATAGAAAGTCCTTGAACAGAAAAGTGCCTCCTAGAAGGGAAGAAAAGACCCGTATTCGAACAGGTGGTGTGAAAAGAATATTACTATTATTAATCACGAGGTCTTTCATTCTCATAGAGAAAAAACATACCAAAAAACAAAAAAAAATTTTTTTAGATTTGACCATAACCATAACTCATGTAAGAAGGTTGCTCAAGACAGAAAAGCGTGGAAGGATCTTGTGAAGGCCCTATGCACCTCCGGGGAGCCCTAGGAATTACAGCAACATAACTCATGTAGGTACCTAGAAGTTCTTGCTTCGATTAGCCTCAAGAATATTCTGTTATTTTTTATTTTTCCTCATTGGCACCTTGTAAGTGTCTACAAGCCCCGATGCAGTGGAGTTCGTCTAGTTCGAAACAATTTTTACAAATTTTTGAATATTTTATAATGATCACATTATGCTAATGATAAATTGTATGAACGTTAGTCATGGTTAATGTACTACATTTCAAGAGACACAACAATCTGAAGTACGCTTTTGTTGTTTAATAAATCGATTTTAACAAACCAGTGTCTAATAGTTATTTGTTATACAAGGGTGCAAAGTTGTATTTTACCCGCGAGTATGAAATTGAAACACGAACAAGCGAAAGTATTCTATAGTTGAACCACGACCGAAGCGAGTGGTTCTAAAATAGAATCCTGAGCGTAGCGAGTGTTTTAACATACGAGAAGTAAAATACATTTGCACCCCTGTGTAACACAAAACTTTTCCCCTCACTATTGCGAGGAAACTCAAAAAAGGTAATTATTTGTTCACATTACAATCATCATCGGGTTAGTGATAATAATTTTCCAAATGCATCATGTATATTTAATGCAAGATTTTATCGCAGTAAACTTACCACGAAAAAGTAAACGCAGCACGATTTTAACACATTCCTGTAGTTGCACATCAACGCCAATGCATTATTAAATCATTCTCATTCTTTATTTTTACAAAATTATAACAGAACACCCTGAAAGTTGTTTAAATTACTATTTTTATGCGTGTTCGAGTCGGTAAATAAAGATTATAACCTATAATATTCTTTGACAATGTTGACGTTGACATTTTCTGCGTTTTGTGATTGCATCTAGTCATCTTATCATCATTCACTAAAACAATTGTTACTTATGGAATTTTAGGATTTATATGTTAAAATCATCATATTATATAAAGGTTTGTATTTTACACTAAATTCTCAAACAAATTATTTAATTATCATTAATATGGAACAATTTCCATGAGCATTTTACGTTTTGTTATTCCAAAACCAAGGTCATTACTTTGCCACACAAGTGAATAATATGCGTTTTTACACGTTCGTATTAAAGGATAAACGAGCACTTTACGAGCTAGTGAGGGGAAAATTATATTTTCGTTCACCACCGTAATTCCGCTTATAAGCTTGACGCAAAATTCGCAGTGCATCAGGTGTACCATGTCGTCTTTAATATTAATGGCATTCTTTACATTCATTGATTTACGTGAATGATCTTCCATTCATGGCCGAACGTCTCGCTAAAATTGTATTGTTTGCCGATGACACTTCACTTGTATTTCGTTGGAACAGAGATTCACGCAGCGCAGCCACTATTAACAGTGCTATGGAACAGGTCCATAAATGGTTTACTGCCAACAATCTAGTCTTGAATGTCAAAAAAACTAAGTGTGTGCATTTTAAGCTCCCTAATGTTATAAACGAAGTGCAGGGACTGTCAGTTGGCAACCAATCATTAGAAATCATAGATGAAACAGTATTTTTAGGAATCACGGTTGACAAAAACTTACAATGGGGCCCTCATATTAGTGCTGTAAGCCGCGAAGTTCAGCCGTATATGCAATAAAAAGGATAAGGCAGATAGCCGATTCAGATGCCACCAAGTTGGCGTATTATGGTTACTTCCATAGCCTAATGTGTTACGGGCTATTGCTTTGGGGTAGAGCTGCTGACGTGGAGGCTGTTTTCATCTGGCAAAAAAGTGCAGTGCGTGCCATATTCGGTTATCGACACCAAACGCCCATGAAGAAAATATTTAAATCAACAAATATAATGACATTGCCCAGTCAATATATCTATGAAAATATAATGTACGTCAGAAAAAACCTGCCTTTTTTTAGGAAAAAATGCGACGTACACAATGTTAATACAAGAAACAAAAATAACGAAATAAAAAATCTAGAAGAACGTAAATTTAGAAAAATCATAAAGGAAACATTAATTAAAAAAGCCTATTACAGACTGGACGACTACTTAACTGATAAATATGTGTGGATGAATGAATTGTCGAACGCTAAAAATTTGTATCCCTAAGTGATACCTACCTCTAGACTTATTTTTATGCTTTAATTACTGAGTAATGTACCTATGTTTAATACTTATTTAAATTATTATGTACCTGACCTTCAAAAAGTGTTCCATGTGAATCTATTTTGAATAAAAGCATTATGATTATGATTATGATTATTTACAAAATTAAAAATTGCCGAAAAATTTTTAAAAATTACCTCTCGTAAAATAGTTTTTTTTTATTCTGATTTATTAAGTCCAAATATTTTATACTCAAAGAAACTACTTTAGTACTACTATTGAATAGTGAAGGTTTTGTCTCTAAACCTTTTCCCCCGGATGAACGGAATAATCTCGAAAAACTGTCTAACTGTACGAGAACATATGCATCGGGGCTTGTATCTATTTTATGTTTATCATCGCTTGGTACCCACATATTATACCAAGCCTTGATTCAGCTGTTCTGACAGGGCCGCATACTTACAATGATACATGACATTCATTACATTCTTGTCGTCTCTCTAAGGATCGACCTGCACTGTCGTCATCGAATATATTAGAGCGGCCACGAAGCGTACATTTCTCGTACATTTTTTTGGTGTGAGTCTGAATTCTGTACCACACCATGTCACCGCCAGAAAGTATGACACCAGTGACCACACTGACCACAGGACGGTGTAAATATGTAAATAATAATTATAATTAATTTAACTTTCATGTTTGAAACTGTGTATTTTAATTTTGTATTGACATACAGGGTGGGAAGGAGTATACCGACAGACTTTACCAATGCATTTTTGATAACAAAAGAAGTAAAAAAAAAATATGTGACATATGTCATTATCAAACAAAAAAAAAATTTTTTTGGTTATTCCGTTTTTGATATTTTGTTTTTTTTTTGTACATGACCAGTAATAAATCGTAGGGAAAGATTTTTTTTTCAGGGTTTTTATATTTTTTTTTGTTGAACATTTTTCTGAAACTTTTTCCTCATTTTCTCTAACTTTGATCAGTGTGTATGTCGAGATGAAAACTACTAGTGTAAGAATTTTAATCGTGCAGGCATTTTTCAGTGACTTGTGATAAAAATAGTTTTTTTGAATAACATGTCATTATCTCTTAAACTAAGCCGAATCCAGAAAAGTTCATATGAAATTATAGCCTCAAAATGTGTTCAGGAATACACCTTTCAAGTTTGTCGGTATACTTACCAGCCACCCTGTATAAATGAGATGTACGTTTACCAATAAAAAATCTGAATCTGAATCGTTTGTCGTCGTCGTCGTCTCGTTCTGACAAGTGAGCAAGTGCGAAAGTGACGACTAGCACGATAATTGGATAAAAACCATCAAAAGCCACTCGGTGGAGACTGTTCTACGATGGCCAGAGATCGGACAAATATGCGTCACTGTTCGCTATAACATGGATATGACTTCAAAGTTGATTTAATGAATAATTGGGCCAAAATTCTTCTCGTTGTCTTGTTTCATACCACGCTGTCATGCTTCTAGTTGCTGTCTCGACTCAGTATAATACGTCGCCTATGTGACAGCCCCAACAGCATTCTGAGCGTGTTTACAGAGCGTGAAAATTGCCCCATGTTTGGCCGCTGGCAGAGACTGCATGCAGTTATTGAGTAGGTATGCTGTGGGTCATATGGTTGGACCTTATACATACCTATCTATATCATTGTCTTAGGTTTAGTACTGTCTTCTAACACTAGTAATAACATTTTATTGTATTTACTAACAATTTATAGACTTATGTACTTAATGTCTGAAATAAATCATTATTATTATTAAATAAAAATAATTCGGTCCACTTGTATTTCTTTTTCACGCTAGATTTGAATCCATACATCAAAAATTGGAAACAAAACATCATCCCATACAAAAATCACAACTGTGTCACATTTTTTAGGAACACAAAATAAGACAACGAAAATAATTTTGATCCAATTAATAGAATAAATTCTTGAAATTTGATTTCGAACCATTGAGATGGCTATTTACAAAGGTCTTCATAGTTACGGGTGTCAAATAGGTAATTTTCTGAAAATGATTAATTATTCAATCAACTTTGGAGTCATGTCCATATTATTGCGAACATTGACGCACATTTGTCCGATCTCGGACGATGACACATGGTGGTAAAAGTTACATCACAATTTGCCGTTATAGACTGCAACAGAATTCCGAGTAGACATAAAATTTTGACCTTCTTACTCGTGTTACTATTACTTTAATTAAATTCATTCTCATATAGTCATTTGATACACTAAACTAACAGTGCGTGTCACACTATTATTACAGGAGGTTCAGTCAGCAGCCTTAACCCAGATAAGCCTGAAACCAAAAATGTGACCCCGGATTTTTTACGATAAAGTGTTTAATTTTTTTTTATTAAACACTTTGTGGGTTCAATCTCCGACTCATACTAAAAAAATTTTTCAAAAAATATATGTACGAAATATTTTAAAGACAAAAGGGTATTATCGTAAGCGTAAACTTACCTACACGATATTAACTTAATATTATCCTGACGTTTCGGGCATGAAGTTTGTTGTTTATCGTTAAAATATGAGGTATTTAAAAACATCGTGAGCAAACCTGCATACATCTGCGAAGAAATTCAAGGCTGTATGAGAAGTTCCGAACAAGTGTTGGGACAGCGTTGGGACTATGCAAAATAGGCACGTTTGATGTCGAGTTGCGGAAAATGGTCAAAATACAATATAAAAAAACTCATTCACCAATGGCCGTTGGGGCGGAAAAGTTCTCAAGTGGCGACCGCGTACCGAAAGGCGCAGCGTGGGTTAAACCCCTTAAAAGTGAACTGATAACCTGGTACAGGTCGCAGGAGTACGCTGGATGCGGGTGGCACAGGACCGGTCATTGTAACAGTCTTTCTGCGACCATATATAACATGGACGCCTAACACCAGCTCAAAAATGCCCCCAAAAACAATCGTTCAATTGTGCCAAGATGGGCAGGACATAGCGCTTTTCTTAACACCGCGCATATTTCGGCGCAACACCTTTGAGAAATGTTTATAGAATATAGCCAATCAAAAGTTTGATGGACCAATCACAACTATTTTGAAATGACGGTTTAAGTTTTTAAAGGTTTCAAGGAAATTCATTGCCGTGATGATTAACGAGGGGGTGGCATTTGTCAACTTAAATTCAGGACCGTTTTTGAAAGGCAATTTACTATGGCGTGCGGCTTCCATGTTTTATTTGTTCGTAGCGGTCTTTGAAAGATGCCTATGTCGGGTGCGCCAAAGTATTTATAAAATTGCAACTTAGATTATTGGAACTCCGAAAATTTTTCTTATACAATTTAACTTCATAATGATCGGTATTTAGAATAATCTTTGTTCATAATCATCATCACATAGAATTATTTATGTTCATAATATTGTTTTTCATACATATTTTTAGTACTAACTTTTATGTTTATATAATTTTTCACTATACTTATTTTATGCTATATATTCTAATGTTATAGGTATTTATTTTTATCTGTACTGGTTTTATGTATGAATTATTTTTGTTTAATTAAATATAAATCGTACTATTACTGTAAACTAGCAACCTGCACAAATCAGGTTGTGGCAGAGTAGGTACTGTACTAAACGGGTTCCCTCTAAACTTTTTTGTCCGAAACGCTTAGGACATAACAGACTTGGTATAATCTATTTTGGCATCAACTTAATGAGGCAGAAACATCACTTGGCTTAAATAACAGTATTTCGAATATTATTTTGTCCGAAACTATCTTGGCATAGGTATCATTAATTACGCCGAGTGTTACAAGACAGAAATTAGATTCGCATTATTTTTTTTTGGGCATGCAGCCACATGTTCGAAACTTGCCTTTTTCGTCAGGCAGAATTTGCTGTGAGGGTGAAAATTTCTGCAGTGAGCGAGCGAAGCGAGCGAACAAAACCTTCCGAGGCAGATCCGACTTGGATAGGTTAGGTTAGAAGACTAAGGCGGGAGCTTTGCTCCCGCCTTAGTCTTCGAGGTTATTTTTTTTTTAGCAACCTAGAAAGTACTCAGCTCAGTAACACAGTAAGTAACGTATAGAATATTACTACTACCTCGATTATATTGAGAGGTTGTAATTATTCCTTCTCTGTTATGCTAAAACAAACTATACCGATACTTTTTATGCAGATTATGCCTCATCATAAATAGGAGCATCGAAATTATGCTCGAATAATATTCGAACAACTCGAAATCTGCCATAAAGAAATATGCTAAAGTTGAGTATGTCACAACAGTTTCTGCACAAAGCCCATTATGACTACATAGTTTATGTTATTCATAAAAGAATTATACCACAACAGAGTGAACCTAATGGGAAAATGTTTATAAATAAACAATTTATTTCAAATAACTTTATGAGTATAGATTAATCTACTTGACGACTTTAGGAGGATAAAATTTCGAAATAAAAATCGTTATGAACATTGTAGGTAGAAGTATAATTTTTAGTAAGAAAAAAAGTATGAGAAAAATTTTTCGGAGTAATGATGATTATGAGTAAAAAACGGTATTAGTAAAAATATTCGAAGAAAAAATTGTATAAGTGGCAATATGGACCCGCCTATGTCCTATGACTAGCAGAGGACGTCTTTTTGGTGATATCATAATCAATTGAAGTAGATAATTGTTAAAACACAAATCAAATTATTTATTAACTAAATATTTTGATTTGTACTTTTATTTTTCCCCAGTAGTCACACTATTTACTTAATACTATATAAATTGTAAATATTGGATGTCAAATACCAAAGAAAAACGACCAAGATCACGTAACGTCCGAGTTGGGAATCGAACCCACGTGCTCAGCTTTCGCGGCTGATGCCTGCACCGCTCGGCCACTCAGTCTTAGCAACCACCAGTAAATTTTCTCGGGTATATGCAATCCCTTACAAGGTTAGGCGCCTTTGACCATTCTCTAAGGGCAAGCAATGTTACATGCATGCAATGTTGCTAAGACCGCGTGGCCGAGGGGTGCAGGCATCAGCCGCGAAAGCTGAGTACGTGGGTTCGTTCCCCACCTCGGACGTTAGGTGATCTTGGTCGTTTTTCTTTGGTATATGACATCTAATATTTATTATGATGCTTTGTTTTCAATTTCTGATGTATGGATTAAAATCTGGCGTGAAAAAGAAATACAAGTGCACCGGTTTTTTTAATATACTGAGTCGAAATATCAACCAATAGCGTGACAGAGTGGTATGAAACAAAACAACGAAAAGAATTTTGAACAAATTAAATTTATTTTTATGGTTCAATAATCGCGGTGCCCTTTGTAATCCGATACCGCGGCATTCCTTTGTTCTTACACAATTAAAATCTATTTAATATTTTATGATCAGATGTTAGGCAGACAAAGGAACATACTACTATATAAGGCTGATATTACGAGTAATTTAATTAATTAATTACTTAACCGACCACAGTCGTGTTATTATCTTTTATTCAGTGGTCGGAATTCTGGTGGCATTTTTAAGCTGTCATATACTTCTCATTTATCGACCACCGATATTTATATGTACCTATATCGATAAATACAGAATACAATATACAATGCGCCCATGAGGAAAGGGAAAAAATTCAGCCGATTTCTGACCCAATTTGAGGTTAAAAATGTCATATGAAGTTTTTTGGATTCAGTCTATTTTAAGAGAAAGTTTGATTTTTTCTTAAAACCGTTTTAGACCATTACGCTATGATAAACGCATTTTAGGAAACGATTTTGTCACCATGTTGTCTTAGTCTTATCACACTTAATTGACAGACATGAAATGAACAAAAATATGTTGAATTACCTAGCAAATGTAAAAAAAACTTTAAAGTGCATTTTTGCGATACTTTGATTAATAAAATCCTTTTTTTGTGTAAGGCATTCAAAACATCAAAAAATTTTTTTTTGCAGATTTGACCTAACTCATGTAACATTTTTTGCTTCTTTTAGTCTCAGGAATACGATATAAAATATAATAAAATTCCCAATGCAATCAAAGGTACTAAAACACGACTTGGCTTTACCTTAAAGTTCAAATCATATTTGTTACAGAAGGCCTACTATTCGGTGTCTGAATATTTGACAGAAAATTTGGCAAATTAAATATTGATGGTATTGTTTAAATTTTTTATTTTATGAATGTTATTATTTTTATATTAATTATTTACCTCTAAATGTTGATTGTTAATTGTGATTTTATTTTGTATTCCCATTTGAAATTGATAATTATTGTATTTAAAACGTGACAATGTATGATTAATACGAAAATAAATGAAAATGAATATGAATACGCTGTTAGAATTTTTCCCTTTCCTCGTGGGCACCTTGTATGTAAAATATGATTACGAGTATCTTAAGTTAGTATCTAAAGTTACTTCTGAGTGGCTGAAATTTGCCACGAAAACAGTGAAAAGTTAATATGTAACAACTTTAAATTAAATCAGTTCAATGTTTTAATATTAATAAAAAAAATCTGTTTCAGTGCTAACATATGTGTTTCGTCATTATTTTCTCAACAAAATAAATAGTCATATTTATTTCAATATTTCCAAATTGTCTGGTTTTAAACGAGTTAATTTACAGTCATATATCCATTTGTAGGTGGAAATAGTACATTGTGCATCAAGGGATACCCATCAAGGGTAACTAACGAAAGTGTTAGAAGCCCGACGCCATAGGCGGAGGGCTTTTAATGACTCGAGTTAGTATTCCGCTTACCGACCGTGAAGCATACAATGTTTTTCATCACACTTGCCGACAAAAAATTAAATTTTAAGACAAAATATTATCAAAATCGTACTGACATTTCTATTACTCCCTAGGGAATTTCACTTTTCTATTACTCCCACTATGCATGCAAGCAATGGCGCGCTTAGACAGCAAGTGTGATGAAAAAGAAAGTTACTTTTAATCTTGTTCTATAATTTATCGATATAATTATGAATATCGGTAGTCGATAAATGAGAAGCTCCTATGACAGCTCAAAAATGCGACCGGAATTCCGGCCAATGCTCATATTTCAAGCCTACATTTTTTTTATATGATGTCAAAAGTTGTTAGAGAGAGTGCACACTATAAAGAGTATGACTAAGTTTCGTAACACAATTAACGTGATTTTTATTGTGATTAAGACCTTAACTAGGTATGTATATTTTTTTGCAATCCAACCATAACATAGCGAAAGAGTTTTCAGATAATTACGGAACCTTAATCAACAAATTCGATTAGGCCATTAAAATGTATTGCGCTACGCAAATAAATTTAAATACGAAGTAGTGATGTAACAAATGGGTTATTTCGTATTCGCTCAGTTTGTAATGCCAATGCCATTAATTGCATACAAAAAAACGGCCAAGAGCATGTCGGGCCATGTTCAGTGTAGAATTCCGTAGTTATTCAAAAACGGCTGGGTCGATTATGTTTGAAATAGGTAATTTTATTTTAAACTAATAAAATTATTAGCAAAGTACTTATTTTAATAATTTTAGATATTGCGTTTAGGCGCGTTGTGTTTTCGGCCCTCAATTCGTTTATAGGTCAAAATTATTTTCGTTGAGTCTTATTTTGTGTCCCTAAAAAACGTGACGCAGTGGTGATTTTTGTATGGGACGATGTTTTGTTTTCAATTTCTGATGTATGGATTAAAATCTAGCGTGAAAAAGAAATACAAGTAGGTACACCGGATTTTTTTAATACTGAGTCGAAACAGCAACCAAAAGCGTGACAGAGTGGTATGAAACAAGACAACGAAAAAAATTTTGACTCTTACACATTTAAAAATGAATATTTTCCTATTTGGTAACAGCAACTTTTGGCGCTCCATTATTTTTAACTGATTAGTGCTTAGTCTTAAGATATTTTGATGTGTGTGTGATTTACCCGAAATAATAAGGCGTTAGGTATGGTTTTTAGCTACAAAATTTGTCGAATACGTAGATTATTCTACCGATATTCAAGTTACATTTAAAGTTTATTTTTCCGATATTGTCGCTTAGTTTGTTATTCCCTACGAACAAATAAAACATGGCAGCCGCACGCCATACTGAATTGCCTTTTTAAAACGGTCCTGAATTTTAGTTGACAAGTGTCACCCCCTCTTGAAGGCATCACGGTAATGAATAATTTCAATATCAAAACTTAAACCATCATTTAAAAATAGTTGTGATTGGTCCGTCAAAAATTTGATTGACTATATTCTATAACATAATTGTCAAAGATGTTACGCTTACGCCGAAATATGCGCGGTGTTAAAAAAGCGTTATGTCCTGCGCTGCGCATCTTGGCACAACTGAACAATTGTTTTTGGGGGCATTTTTGAGCTGGCGTTAGACGTCCATGTTATATATGGTTGCAGGTTATTCCATAATTGGACTGCCAATTAATTATAGTACATCACTATTAATTATCATCTAAACATGCTATCAAAACGCGTATTTTCAGGGTTTATCACCCGTAGATAATACAGTTACAGGTGATCGCATTTCGGTATTACGCAACCTCGTATCTGAAAACTCACTTGCTGGAAAAAACACCCGTATTTAGTCTGAAAAAAAGGTGACCTTCCTATGAATTTATTGCTTTATATCCGAGGTTGGAGTATAGTGACGATTTGCCTGTAGGTGCAATAAGTATGCGAAATTCGAGTACTATAGTTATATGTCGTTTGGAGTTGAAAGAGACAGGTAGGGTAATATGTGGTTGCTATGGACTATGCTGGCATTCTAGTAAGTTTCGTGACATTTTTTGCTATTACAATATAAGTATGAAATATGGAAATATCATAGGAAAATCTTACACAAATCAAACTATACACTAAAATAACTTAAGGTAAAACTATCTAAATATAGGTAACAATGTATGATTGTCTATCCCATTATTTTACTCTCCAACTCAGTAACTCTAAGGTTAGCTGGAAGAGATCCCTTATAGGGATAAGCTCGCCCTTGTAATATTTTTTTAATGGTTGTGTCGAATTTTATCTTATGTACAATAAAGTGTTTAGGGCATTTCTCTGAGCGTTTCAACCGCCGTGACTTCGGTGGCAGCCTTATCTCACGAATCCCGTGAGAGATGCAAGAACTTTTGGATATATTGGTAGATGTAGTTGACAACTACCAATTTAACCAAAAAAAATATGAGATACTTGCGGAAATCGGGTAATAATGTTGCCACCGAAGTCACGGCGTTTGAAACGCTCGGAGAAATGCCGTTTACTACTACTACTACAATGGTCCATAATTAAAATAAAACTATGAAAACGGATAAACTCGCGTATAGTAAATAGTAACTAACTTTAACTTCATTCCGACTTTTCGAACCCTGTAAAGATGTGTAATCCTCGCGGTAACCGAAGAAAATATTATGAATATCTTCCATTAGATGTATTTGACTTTACACCTAATTAATTATATATATATCGTCACCTGGTACCCACATCACAAGCTTTAATTGAGCTTACCGTAGGACTAGGTTGATTTGTGTAAGATGTCCCAAGATATTTTTTTTTATTTACTGATGCTTATTTAGGAATTGAAATTGAGGACTATAGTTGCAGTATTGGACCATAGTTGGGTGGTTATACTAGTATCTAATCCTAATGAGAGTTTTCTCGAAAACGTATGCCACTAGTTGGCGCCACTTAGTCGTAAGGTCCCGCTAAGAAACACAATTATCTAGCTCCAAATAAAAAGAAACTAGAAGGTATTTTTATTTTTTTATATAATTTTATTAAGTCATACAAAAGATTTAAACACGAAACTGTAGGCGCTCTGAGAATTTAGACAAGTTTCTGGACCTGACGCCTCAGTGCTGCCGCCCTGGTGGACGTCATTTCAGAAAACCCTCATTCTTTAATACCAACTAACATAAGCGTTTCTTAGTCCATCCAAATTTGAGACTGTGTACCTAATTTAATTCTTCCAAAGATTAGCCGTTGATTCAGTAGCGAGTACCTACTTAAACTTATTATATAATTGCAGTGCTACATTGGAAGTTGATGGAACGGCAATTCGTCATAAATCTGAGAGGAAATTTCCTGATAACTTCTTTCTGGGAGCATCCACATCAGCCTACCAGGTCGAAGGAGGCTGGGACGCAGATGGTAAGAACCTAAAAACGTATTCTTCATATTCTTCTGGTAGAGAATGTCATAAGGCATTAAGTCCGCCATTTGTACTTTTTTCATTAAGTGTGCAATAAAGTCTAACCTCGTAAGGCCCATTCTATTTTTAGGACAAGTGAAAGAATAGCCCAGTGTCCTAAAAAAAGTACATTTGATTTTTAATTTTGGGACCTACAAAATAAATTTCATATATCTTTGAAAAATAGGACGTCATGGGCCATTATGAGTAAATTTTGTTGGCCTAAAAATAGGACGTTGGGCCTTACTAGGTTAAATAAATAAAGCACCAGCCATAAAAAAATAGGCTCAAAGAATCCAATAGACATTGTGTTAGTAAGTACTTTATGGTAGATCGCTGAATAGCCTAAATCATCTAATGCCATCTCAATTTCATTCTTTTCAAAATAAAATACGCTAAATCACGTTTACGCACAATTAAACCGATTATAGATAATACGTCTATAAAGATAAGTCCTTGTAATCGTGGTAAATTTCTAGTCAAAAATACTGACGACAGGCTTGATCTGTCAGATCTGTTTCCTAAAGGCTTCCCTTAAGTAGTACTTTATATTTTTTAGGGAAAGGCCAATCGATGTGGGACTACTATCTCCATAAACAGCCAGACATAGTGGAAGATACGACCAACGCTGACATAGCAGCAAACTCCTACCGTTTCTACGAGAGAGACGTCCTTCTACTCAAACATCTAGGAGCTAACAGCTACCGATTTTCACTGTCCTGGACTAGAATACTCCCTGACGGAACAACTAAATATATAAATCCATTAGGCATCGCGTATTATAGAAAACTAATAGATTTATTGCTAGAGAATAACATAACCCCGTTAGTGACTTTATATCATTGGGACCTGCCGGCTTGTTTCGAAAATGGATGGCTGAATAAAACTACCATAGACAGATTTGGAGACTATGCGAGAGTGGCATTTAAGGCGTTTGGAGACAAAGTGAAACATTGGATAACAATTAACGAGCCTTACATACACTGTACGTTTGCTTATGGGACTGGAGATCATCCTCCGTTGATAAAATCTCCAGGAAAAGGATTCTACGAATGCGGAAGGAATTTGTTGCTCAGCCATGCGAGGGCATACCATATTTATGATAAGGAGTTTAGGAAGAAACAAAAGGGAAAGATTGGGATCGCTGTTGACGCTCAGTGGCCGATAGCAGGCAGCAATTCAGAAGATGATGCTGAAGCTGCTAAAGATTATCTGGCTTTGTACGTAAGTACTCATTTGCGTGTGACGTGTGAAGGTAGAATGCAAATTAACGTAACTACACGCGAGTATCAGCATATCGTGTGTATGAGATTCGTACGAGTACATCCGCCAACCTGACATCAAGATGATGGATATCCTTTATTTTAAAAATATCTGCGTAGCACATAGCTCCAATTTTGGCGCATTACTAGTACTAACTCCTACGTATACTGCAGCTCCTTTTCTTGATCTACAGCCCTCATCCTGACACTCATATTTACGTCTCAAATGAAGAGGTGTAATATACGGATGTCGAAAATTAAGTTGGATGGAATCTGTCATACTGATGACCATAGCAATAATGTCTTAATGAGGATGAACTTGGATGGCTACGATAGGAATAGACTTTTTTGTGTAGACATTTCGTCCCTAATCACCCCAAAGTGGAATCCATAATTTATCGAAAAAGGTACTCAATGTACGAGTTTAAGAAGCGTAATTCTGTCTTTATCATCTTTTGTCTTTCCCATGCTATAGAATCTAAATGAGATCATCAAATAGATAATTTTCGATAGTAACTTCCACTATGAATCTGACACGTTCCTTTTGCAGGTCGGCCAATACATAGACCCTGTCTTCAAAGGTGACTACCCTCAACGTCTGACAGATAGAGTAGCAGACGCCAGCGCCCGTCAGGGTTACGCCGAATCTCGTCTCCGACCTTTCAGCGAAGATCAGAAGGCGTATATTTTTGGGACTTCTGATTTCCTTGGAATCAATCATTACAGCAGTTTAATCGTGTACAGGTAAAAAGAAATTTACTATCGATGAGAGAGTGAGTTTGGCCGTGTGTTGACGGTAGTAAGAATACATTTGTCACCACGTCAATTCTTCCCGCGGGTGTCGTAAGAGCCAACTAAAGGATTGAAGTGTCTCTGATCATTCTTGATAGAAGCACAGTGGGCAACAGAGTCATCATAGTGGACACATTACTCCAATCGCAAATCCGCTTGCCCAGCGTGGCATAGGAATTTACCTCCTAATGAGTCTATGCGCATAGTTAATAGGAGAGGCCTACGTCCAGCAGTGGACTAAGATAGGCGATCGCTGTAATGTGTCCACTAAGATGACGCTGCTGCCAATCATCAATTTTCTATCAAGGGAGTCGGTGAAACTTTAATCCCTTAATTGACTCTTACAACGCCCGTGGAAGAGAAGAGTTGGGGAGGAGACAAAAGCATTTTTACTGCCGTCATCACACGGCCCGGACGTACGAAAGTTATCTACTAAATATGACAACTAAGTAAAGATTGTCTCCAAACCATTAGTATCGCGATACAGCGAGGTAATGCTGCCAGCATCCTTGGCACCATGCCGCAGGGGCCCAACTTTTTACATTTATTTTAGTTTTATTTAGTCTTAACCTCGTACGGCCCAACGTCCTAATTTTAGGACAACAAAATTTACTCATAACGTTAACGACCCATGACGTCATATCTTTTAAAACGAAATTTGAATTTTAGTTTGTATGTCCTAAAATTAAAATTAAATGTCCTTTTTTTAGGACACTGGGTTATTAATTCTCTTGTCCTAAAAATAGAGTGGGCCTTACGAGGTTAATTTGATAGGTTAATTTAGTTTAGTTCTATTTTATTGCTATAGTTCATTTAGTTTTCATTTGATAATTTATTTTAGTCTTAATTCTATTTTTAAGATTATTTGTACCGTTTGATAAATATATAAATAAAGATAAAGTCTGTAGAGTAATCTCTAATCTCCTACTGCGATCGGACAAGAAAAACCTTCTAACGATCTCAAGAATTATGAGCTGTCCATTACTCCTTACAGAAACGAGTCAGTGTTCGGATCGTATGAAGAACCCTCGTTCTTCGACGACGTCGGAATCGGAGCCTACATGGACGACTCGTGGCCAGCAAGCTCGTTCCCTGATATGAAGGTAAGCATTAATCCATCAGAGCCCGGAAAATTTATAGCAAAACAAAAGACTATCGCAATCGAACTAGGGCGAGAAACATTTTTTATCGATATCGAGAAATTTTCGAAATAATCGCAGAAGACCGAAGAATATAACCTGCCCCTCTGTTTGGCGTTTGTGGACTACGAGAAAGCCTTCGATTCGATCGAAACATGGGCAGTACTACAGTCTCTCCAACGGTGCCAAGTCGACTACCGCTATATCGAGGTGTTGAAGTGTTTATACGAGAGCGCCACAATGTCAGTCCGACTCCAAGACCAGAGCTCGAAGCCTATTCTGCTGCAGCGGGGAGTTAGGCAAGGAGATGTCATCTCCCCTAAGCTGTTTACCGCTGCACTGGAGGATGTCTTTAAGACTCTGGACTGAAGAAGGCTGGGTATCAACATAAACGGTGAGTACCTCACTCACCTTCGATTCGCTGACGATATAGTAGTATTGGCTGAGACTAGGGCTGCCAACTGTCCCGCTATATGCGGGACGTCCCGTTTCTGGGGCCCTAAAGTATGCGTCCCGTAAAGAGTTCGTGCGGGACGCCGATTGTCCCGCTTTTCAGGCAATACTAAACTGGAAATGCTAAAATAAAAATATGAATACTCGTACTTAACGTATTCAAATGGAGGACTTAGTGTGATCATATTTAATTTTTATTTTTTTATTAATGTTTGATATGTAAATAACATTGGAGTTATTTTAAAAAATAGGCGAAAATGACCACCTCCGTTCTCGGAAACTACAGGCTAAATATGTGGCAAAAATTACAGAAAATAGTTCCTTACGTATAGTAGACGGTTTTTATTCTTTAATGCACTTTCTCATGCGTCCCGCATTTTATAGCCAATTCCCGCAATTTATTCGCTAATGTACCGCATATTTGTGATATTTGGTTGGCAGCCCTAGCTGAGACCTTGGAGGACTTAAGTACTATGCTCGTTGACCTCAGTAAAGCCTCCAAGCGAGTTGGTCTTAGGATGAACATGGATAAGACGAAAATCATGTCGAATTTCCATGTAGCACCAACTCCCGTAATAATCGGAGACTTTACACTCGAAGTTGTAGACGAATATATATACCTAGGGCAAACTATTCAGTTAGGTAGGTCCAACTTCGAGAAAGAGGTCAGTCGTCGAATCCGACTCGGTTGGGCAGCGTTCGGGAAGCTACGACACATATTTTCGTCCAATATTCCGCAGTGTTTGAAGACCAAAGTCTTTAATCAGTGTGTGTTGCCAGTGATGACATACGGTACTGAAACGTGGCCGCTTACAATGGGTCTCATAAGAAGGCTCAAAGTCACCCAAAGGGCAATGGAGAGGGCTATCTATGCTAGGAGTCTCTCTGCGTGATCGGATTAAAAATGAAACCATCCGCAGCAGAACCAAAGTAACCGAAATAGCTCTCCGAATCGCTAAACTGAAGTGGCAGTGGGCGGGGCACATTGCGCGTAGAACCGATGGCCGTTGGGGCGGGAAGGTTCTTGAGTGGCGGCCACGTACCGGAAGGCGTAGCGTGGGTAGGCCCCCCACAAGGGGTTGGACCGATGACCTGGTGAAGGTCGCAGGAGTCCGCTGGATGCGGGTGGCGCAAGACCGGTCATTGTGGCAATCTTTGGGGGAGGCCTATGTTCAGCAGTGGACGTCTTTCGCCTGATATGATGATGATGATGATGATCATGTTCGATAGAAATTCGCTATCAAAAAGCCGATATAGTCGATATAGGCCATAAAATATATAAATAGTATTACATTATTAGATATTATATCTACTAATACACTCACGATAATAATGTATAACAATAACCGATTAATGCAAATAATAAATAAATTGTTATCGATAAGATAAAATAATTTTAGGGCTACGTAAAAAACATATTTTGCTTCGATAATAATCAATGCGTCAACGTGCATGTAATGTTTACTTCCGTTACTACGTATTATGTTTATATGCGATTTAATTAAAACATACTACTGACCCGCCCCGGCTTCGCACGGGTACTATACCTACATATAAACCTTCCACTTGAATTACTCTACCTATTAAAAAAAATCTCATCAAAATCCGTTGCGTAGTTTGAAAGATTTAAGCGTACAAAGGGACATAGGGACAGAAAAAGTGACTTTATTTTATACTATGTAGTGATAGTGATAAGCATTCCCGTGGTTGAAATGGGACTCGAACCCACAACCTCTGGATTGGCGATCCAACGTGTTACCAAATAACACCAACCAATGGATCGCTTTTTGTTCACTTAATTTTCACTGCACTGGGTATTTGTTTCCATATTATAAATATTATAAGGTAATCATAAATAAATATAAATATCTTGGGACATCTAACACAAATTGTATTTTTTTTTTCAGGACTACGCCCCCGGATTCACTTCCCTACTACTCTACCTCAAAGACACATATAGCAACCCCACAATCTACATAACAGAAAGCGGTTTCCCTCTGTCAGCCGCCGAAGACCTGGATGACTATAAGAAGGCCAATTATTTGAAGAACTATTTAAACGCGTTGCTTGATGCGAAGGACGCTGGGTCGAACTGTGCTGGGTATTTTTTCTGGTCTCTGTTGGATACTTTTGAATGGGCTAGTGGATATGGGTGAGTTTTTAGTGTAAAGGTTGTCCCAAAAATAACGCAAGATTTGAAATCGATGAAAAATACCTTTTTCTTGCTAGATTTTTTTATTTCTTGATTTAATCATTAAGTACAAGGAATAGGGTTTCGTATAGTACAGCACGCCGAGAAATTACTTCGAAGGCTGTGCTGTGACTTAACACTCTTTTGTTGAATTTTTCTATGACATTAGCATAAATATGGGTGAATTTCGTTGCTGCAGTGTGGAATCTCCGCCTTCAAGCCATGGACGATCGAGAGTTTGCTGACATAGAACTTTGACTATAAGTAACCCCATAAAATATAAACAATTATGTTAAATCGCAATAATTAAGATTAACTGAAATGAAGGCAAAACGACCAGAAAATAGGGTCAAAACGGTTTTTCGTCAAAGAGACCAAGGCTGCAAAGCGATTTGCAATTATAATACTTATTATACTTAATCCTATTCTGTTTACTTTATGTTTAAGGGAAAAAAATGGAATTGGTCAAAAAAAGGATACTTTTTCATTAAATTTAAATCTTGCGTTATTTTTGGGACACCCTTTATAAATATCGTTCATTAGAAGGAGACTGCTGTATGGGCTTTGGAGAGCGTTGTCACATAAGTACTGTCTAGGAAATATCAAAATGTTTCGGTAAAAGTGCAATTCTCAAAAAATATTTTTGAGAATTGTACTTTTATTTTTGTATATTTGGATCACGTCTTCGATATGAATAAAAATTGGTAGGTAGGAGGCTTTTAGAGTCAATGATTCAGAGCAAGATCCACTAAAGTCCATTCATCCTTAGTTGTCTTATCTAGTAAACAACTTTCTAACCTAAAAGTACACGTTTTCTGTTGTAAACTGCTGTTTCCTTGATTAAAAATTAAGCAATTTACTAATCACTACGGACGGACTGCACAAATACGGACTCAGGTGTCGTCAATATGGCAGTTTACAACAGAAAACGTGTACTTTTAGGTTGGAAAGTTCTTTACTAGATAAGACAGGGCTCATGCATAAATCATGTGAGGTTTTTTCGGCTAATTTTTGACCCCCCCCCCCCCCCATGGTGATTTTTGGTGAGTTTCTTGGCTAGCCCCCCCCCCCCCCCCCTAGCAGTCTCACGTGTATTTTTCTCACTAAACTTTTCACGTTCGCTCGCCGAAATTCACAATATTTCTTAGTTTATTCATCGTAGAAAAATACACGTGAGGTCTCCTTGATATTCACCTCTCATTCCTTAGTATAGCTCGGTCCCGGTATAACTTACGTAAGAACTTACAGGTGTACGGCTGGCCTTAAGAATAGATAGTTTGATAGCTGAGACATAAAATGTCGTAAATAAAAGATCTTGTGCTTCCTGCTTTTATGTTCTCTCTAATGCTTAAAACGAACTACCTATCGCAATTCGTCGGTTGACAAGCGAAACTCACTAAGTAACAGATACCTACTTGAAATAAAGCTCGTATGTCATTTCCGACTTAATACTGGCATAAGAGGTTGCTAAGAGTAGTGACAGTTTTTATAGTGAGTTTTGCTTGTCAGCCGACGAATTGGTCGTTTCCAAATTAACTTATATTAATGCTTTTAGATACAAATTTGGCCTGTACCAAGTGGACTTCAATGATGAAAAGAGACCTAGGACAGCTAGAAAATCCGCGCTAGTCTACAGGGAGATTATACGAACAGGCACCGTTGATTTGAGCTACAATCCAGACCCATATACATGCAATGGCACCACGTTTTAACCGTTTGGACGCTCATGACTGATATAAGAGTCGATTACAAAAAATTTAAGATAAGGGGTTTAATGAAAACTTAATTTCACACTTTTGTATTTAAAGGCAAACGGGTCTTAATTGCGTAAACTTACGTTTAATATTATCCTGACGTTTCGTATCTACGAACAAATAAAACATGGAAGCCGCACGCCATACTAAATTGCCTTTCAAAAACAGTCCTAAATTTTAGTTGTTACACCTCCTCTTCAATGCATCACGGTAATGAATATCAATATCAACCAATAAAAACATAAACCGTAATTTAAAAATAGTTGTGTGTTCATCAAAATTTTGATTGGTTATATTCTATAAACATTCGTCAAAGATGTTGCCCCGAAATATGCGCGGTGTTAAGAAAAGCGCTATGTCCTGCCCATCTTGGCACAATTCAACAATTGTTTTTGGGGACATTTTTGAGCTGGCGTTAGACGTCCATGTTATGTGAAGGTTCCACGGAAAGAACATGTCTAGTCAATTCAATTTACAGAAGGTAAAACCACAGCAACTACTTTTAACAGAATAAGGTGTCAATTTGCCATAATTGACGATGAATTGGACATGTTTTTTCCGTGGACCCTTCATACATGGTCGTAGTTTTGTATCGACACATTTTCTCGCCAGTCTGCCTGCGACTACGGATGTAAAAGTGCATGCAGACCGAAAGAGCATTCGCTGTTCTATCCCCCACTCTACGAAATCAACGTATCACGTTTCGTGTAACGATCGAATTTCGTAGAGTAGGGGGATAGAACAGCGAATGCTATTTTGGTCTGGATGCACCTTAACGTTATACTCGAAAGGTCAGGGTAATATTAAACGTAATTTTACGCGATTAAAACCCATTTGTCGTTAAAATATGAGTGGTAATTCACATTTTTGTGTTACGAAGTCACTTATATAATTTGTATGACGAACTTTCGTTGCAAAATGGAAGGGATGATGTTTTTGTTTTCTTTCGGCTCTTAATTGAGTAAGCATATTTTTGAAAACGACTCATAAAGGCACTGTAGGTTCACCGCCAAAGACTGATATATAAGTCACGGTCCACAGAGCAATATAGATCTATATACACGCTCGTGTAGAGTAAAGTGCAAATTCGGGTGACGTTTCGGTGACGTGGCGTCTGAGTGATAGCTTTTGTATTTGACGTGGCATCGTAAAGGTTAAAAAAGTCTACTTTGTTGGGAACGTGACGGCTGGGATACCCCCATTTACCAGAATTTCATTTGCCATAATTTTATTTGCCATCCTATTCAACACACATAATATTGTTTCTCATAACATCTTATGCCATACTTATTGTTTACTATATTAATCATTTGCCAGAAACTTTGTTTCCCATAAAGTCAATTTTCATAATGTCATTTGTCAGAATCATCGAAATCCGTAATTATCACGTGCCACAATATCGTTTGTCATCCAAATTAGCTACCAGAAAAGACAATTTCCATAATGTTTTTTTGTCAGAATCATCGGAATCCGTAAATATTACATGCCATAACATAACTTGTCATCCAAATGACCCTCTACAAAGTGAAACTGCTATTAAAAAGTAGGTTAGGTTAGTATTCTGGGTGCCTGTGGTGTCGCATAACGTCGTCCTAAATTTTTTGGCCGAGAATATTTGTCATAATGTTAAATGGCATCCTACTCGTTCAGCCTACTTTATGGGCGAAGCCCCCCGCATTATAAAAGAACATATTGTAGTTCCCCACCCTAACCTGGATAGGTTCGTTAGATACCTTTCATCCCTTAGAGTAGAAATAGAAGCCCCGCGCAGCGGGGCTTCGTCGACCCGTTCCCAGAAGCCCGTTTTTTCAAACGCTTGTATCTTTTAATAATAAAGCTAGTACTTATTTGAAAAAACTGATAATTACTGATGGCGTTTGAATATTCCATTAAATAATATTATTGCACTTAATAAATGGCCAACAATTAATATGGCAACAATTGCTTCTGGCATTTGAATATTCTATTAAACCATATTATTGCACTTAATAATATGGAAAAGAAATAGGATGGCATTGTATGATTATGGAAGGTAATATTCGGGTAAACAAGCAGTATGTCATACAATTTTTATGGTAAACAAATCAATCGGGCAAATGAAATTCGGGCAAGTTAGATTCGGGCATATGAATATTATGTTAAATAACTGTCGGGCAAACAATAGACAACCGCACTTACACTTTTCTGAGCGTTACTAATATCACTGTTTCAACGAATCGTTTAGTTTCAATTCCGTCGCCAGTGTAAATATTACAGTATGGGCTTGTCCATTAATCACGTCATACGACTTTAGGTTATTTTAGTTTTTTAGGGACACAAAATAAGACAACGAAAAGAATTTTGACCCAGCCGTCACGGTTGTCTATTGTTTGCCCGACAGTTATAGTAACAACCAACCAACACAACCAGCAACAACCAGCAAGTCATAGTCAAGCTGCATGGACAGCAGTGAAAAGTAGCGTAGGTATTCGTTTTTTAAGCCATTTCTAGTATTATTACCCGGGCCAATCAATTTTTCGATCGACACTATTTGTCCCGTAACGCAGGTGACAATTTCATCAAGTTTGCTAGAATAAATGATTATAAATTGTACATGCGTTAGGCCCCACACAAGTTCACATCGATACATTTAGGTTCCAACTGTTTTTCATTGTAAATATGTGTATAGTATTAATTGACGTACATTTGTAACTTCATGAAAAGTAACGCAGCAGACAGAAAGTATGTCGATCGAAAAGTTGGTTAGCCCACCTAATGAATTAAGCAATTTTATAAATAAAATATATCCTGTTCAATACGGATAGCAAAACATAGACTTGTTTATTATGTCACATTATCATCAGCCTATCACCATCAGCCACCCACCCAAGAGATAGGTCTCTCCTATTACCTATGCGTATGACGCAATAGTCAGTAATGCCCAGGATAATTACTACGCTGGGCAAGCGGATTAACGATCGTACAAAGTAGTAGTGTCTTCACTTCACTATAATGCTGCTGCCGCTCATCAATAAATTATGGTTAGCGACATTTCAATTCCTTAGTTGACTTTTGCGACACACACGGGAAGAATTGGGGTGGTGACAAATAAATAAAAGAACTCGTTTCTAAGGCACGTCTAACAACTCGGCCATCCTGATAATTAACAGTCCTCGCGCGCTTTTGAAAGGCATTTAGTGTTCTAAGACGTGTCTAAAAACTCTGCCATCCTGATAAATAACAGCCGCCGTGCGTATTTCAAAGGTTCATCTAACAACTCGGCCATTTTGACAATGTCCTCGGGCGCATTTCCAAGGTGTGTCTAACAATCGGCCATCCTAACCAATAACAGACCTCGCGTGCATTTTACAGGCGCGTAAACAACTAGGCCATCCTGTTAAAAAAAATGGTCCTCACGCGCTCCACAAAAGCAAACGCCAGTATAAAGATACAATATAAGGCAAATATAAAGAAGAATACCAATCGTCCGTAGAATCTAAAAAAAAGTAAACAAAGCTGACTTTCCATACCATTTGACGTCTTTGACACATGTCTTGATTCAGTGCATTCGCATATATATTTTTAAGTAAATGCTAATTCATAATAATTCAATTTTTTCAATAATTATAACTAAAAATGTATGTAAACTCAAGGGTGGTTTTAAGTTCGTAATAAACCAAGATTGTGTTCTTAATGCATGATTATGGAATAATGCATGTTTTAGGCTTGTTTACTTTTTTAGATTCTACTGACAATTGGTATATAGTTACTTGAAAGCCTCGTTGCCGATGAAGAAAGCGTCGTCCACGGCGCGCGTCACGATGCGCTCGTAGTCGTGGGCCACGTGCTGCTTCTCCGTGCCGGTGATTGCGTCGTGGTGCTGCATCATACCTGGAGCAAAGGCAGAAGACAAGCTTGTATAACAAACTTATGAGAGAAAAAAAACTAATTCTCTTATTCATAAATGACATCGGGTAACTATTCGTTTCTCATTTGGTCTAAGATAAAAATAAATATATGAAATAAAGATATACAAGCCAGATCATAAAAATATTAATAAATAGGGTGACCCAGTGAAGATAACCCTGTAATCATGCAAAAGTGATGGACAGCTATGTCCGGCTTAGTCAATCATAAGACTGGCATAATAAGTTATCAAATTATTCGTCTTACATACGAATATACTTTAATAAAAAAGACGAATAAAGGTTGTCTCGCAATATTAGTCGAAGTAGCCAAATTTTGGATGGTAAAAAAAATTTTGTGAATTAAAATTCAACGGATTATATCGCGTATACTAATTATATTATTTAACTACATTCCGACGTTTCGAACACTTCATAAAGTTCGCGGTCTACGGGTGAATGAGAAAGAAACTGGATAGATCTTACCTCCATCAAAATAAGAAATATATTAAGCCACAAACATTTTAAGGGTGGATGTAAAAAAAAATATTTTTTAATAAAATAGGCAAAGCCTATGCATTCTATGATTGAATAGTACTTACCCATGGCACTTTTCAGTTCGTTCAGTACGAACATGTTCCTTTTAGGCAGGTTTGCTAGCACCTGCAGCATTTTGATGGTCTGAAAAATGTTAACGTTAAAACAATCGGAAAGTAGGTTCCTGTCGATATCTATAGATGACGCATGGACGTTGAGGACTGCAGACATAATTTAAATTACTCAGCACCCTTATTTTTTGCTGTTTATAAATAATCCTTTTTTTTCTTTTGTTTTAAGAGGGCCCCGACCCTCCAGTAGGGCCCTAATTGTTGGGATTTTGTTTTCTAACAAACTATCTTTTTTTTCATAAGGTCCCCTACTTTTGGTCTATATGATTTAGCTTTATATCACTTATTTTTAACGTTTTCCACTTAACGGAAGAAAGTAGCTACTTTTCGCCGTTTAGTGGATAAAGCAAAAAATAAGCAAAATTAAACTATGTGCCCAAGATCAAGTTGGGGAATTTGTAGGACTACACTAATATTTTCGTCTGCTTAAGAAGTAATTGGGTCAAAATTATTTTCGTTGTCTTATTTTATGTCCCTAAAAAACGTGACGTAGTGGTGATTTTTGTATGAGATGATGTTTTGTTTACGATTTCTGATGTATGGATTAAAATCTAGCGTGAAAAAGAAATACAAGTGCACCGGATTTTTTTTATACACTGAATCGAAACAGCAACTAAAAGCGTGACGCAGTGGTATGAAACAAAACAACGAAAAGAATTTTGACCCAATTAATAGTTTGTTAGAAAATATAATCCCTACATCCCTATAATGAGTGCCCTCTTAACTAAAAAATATTTACTTTAGACCACATCTAAGCAGTGCGTCTACGTTTGCGGTTTGCCCAATGGCTAAGATCACCCTGTGTAATATACCTGTAAATAGTTGTTGGCCTCTCTTTCCATCCTCTTAGTAGTAGGGCGAGAGGTGAAATACCCGGTCCAGTAGGCCGTTGGGTCAGACGCGTACGGGAAGAAATCGTCTTGCTTCACTGGCAACGATGGGCTGCAATTACATAATTAATGTACTCTGTCCGACCAACTTGTCAGTAGAAAAGGCAGTAAAGGACCATGAGTAACGTTGTATGGAAAGTGAACCAAAAACCAACACAGCTGAAATTTGTGTCATTAAGTGGGTATACGAGTGAATCAACTTTTTTCTGTCTGTTATTACCATGGTTACGGTCGCATGAGTCACGCTGGTTTTAAGCAAAATTGCATGTAGTCCATGTTTGAAGATGGTGGCAAATGAAGGGTTTATTAGGGCTTATGCCCGAAATATGACTTTGACGTTTCTGTGGAAAGCCGAAAGAATAGGATTTTCAAAAGAAATCATTAAACGCCAGTAATTTATGAAATTGTCTAGCTGAGACTTCTAAAATAAAATTTATATTAGTTTCTATAACACAATAATTTGTCGTTTTTTATCCAAACAATCAAAAAGAGACAGGTAGCTGCGAAAATAATGTGAAACGCAATACATGGTAGCTAGGACTAGTGATGGGTCGTTTCCGGTAATTTCCCAATCTTACTATGGGGAAAGTTTCCATTTCGAAATATTCCCCATACTGGATAAGTTACCGGGAACGACCCATCAATATAACTGCTATATATACATATATATATGTATATATATATATATATATATATATATATATATATATATATATATATATATATATATATATATATATATATATATATATATAAAAACATCAACCATTTAAAACAGATTCACTTTTGGCAACCACAATTTATTTAGAGTACCTAAGTAACCCGTGGATAATGCTGTTGACTATAAATAATATAATATAATCCGTAATTTATGATATACTTATAGTACCTGATATTGTATAGTTGTTTGTTATCCCTAAAATAAATAAAATAAAAAAGCTGACATTACTTACTTGGCATCCTTCACTGCTTTTAGGTAGCAGGTCGGGGTGGAATAGAACAATTTTACGTTCAGCATATCTTTGGCGGCTTTTAAGTTGGCATATCTGTGAATAAAGATCGCTATTTATTGTATTAATCTATGCATATGCAAACTCATTCAACCAATTGGAAAACTACACAAGTTCCTGTGTGACGTTCGTTACAACAGGTCGGCTAAGATCGGATCTAATGTAAGATTGGATGACCGCAATATCTACTAAAATAGTAGTATTTTTTCCTCACTGGCAATATTATGCATGACGCCATTTCACCCCGCCCCTCTCGCTAGTGTGCAACAACCGTTCAGCTCCATCAGTCGTGAGCTATGAACGTTTATAAAGTGAATTTTTCGAGAATTTTTGGAGATCCGATCTTTAACAGGAAGCTATGCACCTTCTTCTCCTTAGTTTAGAGTTGAAATTAGATATTAGTCCGATCTTAGAAAAGGTTTGCGGTGAGGAGTGTCTTGAAAAAAAAATTGTGCAAGTTCGAATGTCGATTACTCCTAAGCTATTCAGTTGAGCACCATCAAGAAAATTTATGTCGAAAGCTTGATTCCTTTTTTATCACTTACATCACACATCTGCAGGTAAACGTTAGTGAGAATAAATTTATGATTTTTTTGTGACATCCTTTCAACTCACCGAAAAATAGTCCGATCTTACCAGAGTGTACCTTAAGTAAGTAATGTCTTCCTATTTTGTCATTATTGACATGATTTTAGAGTGGCCTAAGATGTCAATTGTAAGTGCAGTAAAGACAGAGTTGCATCAGTCCAACATACAAAGACAGAGGGGTCCGGTAATTATTTTTTTCTTGGATTCAATAAACCAATGTATGACTGACCAATTTTTTTCTTTTCACATTCTTTGGAAATATAGTAATTTAAATATTTATCACACGGGTTACTCACGTAATTTAAGTCGATAATTGCAGAGAAGTATACCCGTGTGATGAATATTTAAATATGTTTGAGTCTCACGTTAGTTATAATTCTAAAAAATATTGTAATTTATTCACATATTGACCAACATGCTTAGAATTTAATATTTTTGTAAAAATTCTTTAATCAGACATAATTTTTGTTTATATAGATAGTAAATGCAGGTAAAAAACATGCAGTTCAAAAAGCATAACGTGTACAGCGTGTAAAGCTAGCTAACAAACAAACATAAATATATTAGTAAAAAAAAAATCATGCATCAAAATTTTAAGTACTAAATATGGACACAAAATCAAGTCACCTATTTAAACGTAGTAAAAGAGTTAAAACTACTATTTTGTATGTTGTGGGAATGAATAAAGAATTATCTATATATCTATCTATTTTATTAATACAAACGTCCGCTAAGAGACAAAATAAGAGAAGTATATTAGAAGAAATATCTCAACACGTTTAGTGACACATTAAGGAGGGTAATAACTGAATTTAGAAGTCAAAAGCAAAAAATCCGTATCTGGTAAAACATCTCATAGAAAGTACCGAAAATTTGAAAATTTCACACAGATTATTTAAATATCCTGTTACAAGCTATGTGAAATCCTTTTTAACATCAGATTGTATATTTTTTATCATCTAAGCAATAAAATACTTAGGTACTTTGTGATTCCGTAATAAAAAGCAAACTGACATTAAAAAAACCCTTTGTAGATAATAATGTTGGGTGGTTATTAAAAAGTTTTTTTCAAATTGCGTCTCTACAAACCAATACAATGAAAATTTCAAAGTAATCTCATGTTTAAATGGATTTATAAATTTTGCGAATACATTGAAAATCTCTTGGAATCAATATGTTTACAGTATTTTCTATGGAAAAAAGAAACCAACCTTTTGCTTTTGAGTCCGAACCGAGTAATTTTATTATTATTATTTGAAATGGGTCCACTCACGGCCACAGACTAGCCAAGGGCAGAGACGCGGCCTACGATGGAGTTTGCCCAGAAGGTGCCTGTTCACCCTTTACTTGAAAACTGACGGGTTATATGACTATTGATAGAGTACACGTATGTATTTGACTCACTTGATAAGTTTATCCATGTTGTCATACCACATGGAGGCGTCCATGTATGTGAAGTCTCCACCCATAGTCACTAATACGTTGTTGGTTCGATACCATTTAGACTGGTAAAGAGCGTATTGCAGAAACGTTGTTACCTAACAGAGAAACAAGTTTCTTTCAAAAATTATAGTCTTGATATAAGTAAATTTTTATCGTTGTCTATACTTTAGTCGTTTCTTCTACTACCCACTTCTCAAGGCAAAGGACCATGGGCAAATTTGTATGGACACTCACCAACAGAAATTAAACATGTCTCATTTAATAGATCTTTTCAAACTGATGATTTTTTAGTATGACGAGATTCGCCCTATGTATGGGGTTTGCTTGGAAAACCGTGTTTTGTTTGAAGGATGGGACATGGCAGTGCAATTACTGGGTATTGTGGCATAAGATCTTTACGTCACATGGTCGGTAACGCGTACGTGATTACCATGAGTTGTTACATCCGTCTTTAGGCTGCGGTGACTATTTACCATCACCCAGCCCCGCATGCTTGTTTACATCTAGTATAATTAAAAAAAAACTTTCATTGAGCAAAAAATATTTAAAAACAAAACACGGTTTTCCAACAAAACCCCATACATATGGCGATCCTCGTCATAGTAACAAATCATCAGGTTCTTAAGATCTATTAAATGAGACATGTTTCATTTCTGTTGGTGGGTGGGGACATTTCTGCCCATAGTCAGCCTCCGTAGACTAGTTGGTAGCGACCCTGACTACGAAGCTGGAGGTTCCGGGTTCGAACCCATTATTTGTGTAGGTATTTATTTATCACAAATATTTGTTCCTTGGGCATGGCTGTCTATGTATTTAAGTATATATAGATATAAATAGCTACACTATTGTATTAGGCCTAGAACCTGTAAAAATAGTTGTCATCATCATCATCATCATCATCATCATCAGCCTATGATAGTCCACTGCTGGACATAGGCCTCTCCTATTAACTATGCGTATAAACGCATTAGGAGGCAAATGCCCATAATCGCCACGCTGGGCAAGCGGATTGGCGATCGCAGGAATGTGTCCACTATGATGACGCTGCTGCCCATCATCAATCTCGTATAAAATAATGGTCAGTGACACTTCAATCCCTTAGCCGACTCTTACGACACCCACAGGAGGAGTTGGGGTGGTGACAAATGTATTCTTAATGCCGTCACCACACGGCCAAAAAAAAAAAAAAAAAATAGTTGTAAGTGAAGTAAATAAATAAAATAAAAATAAAAATAAAATATCGTCGCCTGGTACCCACATCAGCATCACAAGCCTTAATTGACCTTACCGTGGCACTAGGTTGATTTGTGTAAAAATGTCCCAAGATATTTATTTATTTATAGTCCTTTAATGAGCCCAAATGTACCACGATTAGGATTGTACCGAGGAGAATTTTTTCTTCTTTAGTAACCCGAATAAAACGTAAAAATACGAAAGTTTCACGAATCCCCGATAAAAATAATTTGATTTAAGTATCCCGACGTTTTCAACGCTACCTATGTCCAGCAGCGAATTGAGTCAGGCTGATTATATGACGTCGACCACCTTCCGATTCCATCATCAGATCAGCTCCATGATATCATTATATTGCATTGTCATCCGATTTACATGTATACAAAATTTCAGATCAATGGGAAACCGGGAAAAGGATCCGAAACTCGCAAAATAGATGACTGTCGTAAAAATAAATTATTTCACATTATGCACGACATGATACATGAAGTAATTTTTACTAAAATGTAGGTTGCAGGATTTTTGTACAGAACTTACATTTAATAAATCGGGAAGAACTTAAAAAGACTTTGCTGGTGGTACCTAGAACCTCGTGCTGGGTCCGCCCGGATAGCTACCACCGTCTTACCCGTTAACCTGCCGCTAAATAGCAGTGTTTGCACTGCTGTGTTTCGGTTTTGGGGTAAGATAGCCGGTGTAATTACTGGCATAGATAGAGGCAATCCATCTAACTCCTCAGGGTAGGCAGCGCATAAGCGATTTTCTAATAGCTATGTCCATTGGCATTAACAGCGGAAACGGTGAAATGGTCGACCCAGAAGAGATGGCGGGATGACCTGGATGCATTTTCCAACATCTGGCCAGAAATTGCCCTAAATCGGAAAGTTTGGAAGTGTAAGGGAGGCCTTTGCCCGGCAGTGGGACACAATAGAAGTTAGGTACTTAAAAAAAACCAATGACAGGTCATAGGTCACCTGAATATAACGTGCTTATTCCCAAATAGTCCATTTTTGTTACTGTGAATACAAACAATTTTGTACCAAACTTTTAGGTGAATAAATTTGGAATATATTAATTTTGATAATAATCACAAAAATAGTAAGGAAACAAAACACAAGCAACACAGTCATGCAAATTGCTATCCTAATAATTCCATACTATTCTTAACTTAGATACTAAATCCTATATAATTATATTTGTATACAGATACCATGAGTTACGACGGCAGCAGCTAATGATCTACTAGTTCACAAAAAGTACAACAAATTTAATAGGGAAAACTGCTTAAGCGTAAATATCGCAATAATCAAGCCTTGACTTCACCTATATTTGGTAACTTACCTACCTATAATTGAATTATAACAGAGAATTGTCGAAAGCATGTAGGTACAGCAGAACCTCGATGAGAAAGAACGAGACCAGGGGCCCTACCATGACGTTTTTAAAAACGATTCAAACGCAGAGCAGTTCTGTTTAGGAACCTATACTGATCGTCTAGTTTTCGTACCATGAGGTGTTTTGGTAAGAACCGCTTGAGAATCGCTTACAACTCTTACAAGTGAATGAATGACCGATGTTTGTCTCTGGTCTGCAACTGAATCGCTTTGAAGCGAAAAGGATGGCGTTATGGGAGTCGTATAAATCTATCTCGCTCTATGCTTACGACGTTTGAACGTTCGAAAACCAGAAGTAATCGGTGAGTAACTTACTAATGAATTATTTTAATTAAGTCAAAGTAAAAAAAATAATATTCTAATGTATCATTAATGATATGAGTAACATCCTTGCATATAAGTAATTTACTGTTTTTAGCAATAAAAAGAAAAATATACAATTATTTCTTGTCAATATCTTGAGGCTCATGTTCAAAACGCGTCGCCCTCGTTGCTGTCAAATGTTTATTACTTTCATTAGTAGTTAGTATGAAACTTTAAAGTTCAAAGTTATTAAGGTTACTTTGCGGAGCTTAAAAATATTGCATTTTAGCAAAAACAATATCGTGAGTACCTTATACGATATTAGTAAAATACCAGTGCCTTTTAAACCTATTAACTAGTTTTTGTGTTAAAATTAGGTACCGCCTTGATTCCTCTATCACTTGGAATTTCTCAGAGATTGAAGTGTTTATCTTTTACTGTTTTAGCAAAGAATCACAGCGTCGTGTTGCGTATGCGCAATGAAGACTGTGGGAATTAAACTTCATAGAAATTGTGCGCTACCAGATACAACAAGATAAAACTACTCGTGAAGGGTCCAACAAGGCTATAACCTATAAAAGACTGGAAAGCATTGGTGAGTTGAAAGTTAAAATACTTAAATCAAGCATACATAACACATTTGACCTCTGTTCACTATTTAATTGGGGTCAATGGAATGAAGTATGACAGACATAAGTAAACAAAACAAAGTACAAGACGAATCTAAGGCATAACACCAAAGTGACTGACATACTAACTAAATTGGATAAACAGGAGATATGGATCAAAGTAGTGACTGATTGGTATCCCAGAGACTCCGGACGAAGTCGGGGTGAACCTTTGAGACAATGGGATGATGAACTTGTACTCGCAGCGGTCCCTCGCTGGAGTAGAGTGGCCCTGGACAGAGTGCATTGGTAAGAGCGGGAGGAGGCATGTGGCATACTGAAATTAGAGATATTCTCTAAAGAGGCTTAATAAATAGATAGAATTTGTATGGCAAGAACCAGGAATTCCTGGTTCCGGTACTGTATTTGTATAGAAAGCCAGAACCGGGTGCACACCCTAGACAGAACACATAATTATTATAACAAACAAAATATTTTAATTTGCTGTGAAGCATTGGAACGGTTATAAAATTTATAAAACTAAATTTTAAATAATAATGTCACATCCAGAGTCACTGGAGGGGATTGTTCAAAGCTAAATCTCTGTTACAGATGTAGTGAGAAATGACTTGCCTTCGGAAACGTTCGTCAACGTCATGCTGTTTCAGTCTATCTCACTGAGACTGACAGTAATAGCTGTCATGCTACTTCAGTCAGACTCGGTGACACTGCCTGAAACAGCATGTGTTTATGAACGTTTCCGAAGGCAACTAATTTCTCACTACACCTGTAGATACATGCACCTAGTAGTGTACTAAAGGCTGATGATGTGATGTGAAAATAACAAAACTAAACTTTTGATCTTGTTTGATTTCAGGTGCCAGAGCAAGAACAAGAAATGGACATTTGATGGAAAGTAATATTAATTGAAACAATTAATCAATTGAGGTGAAGCCCGACGGGCTTACACTGGTTCCTTGGTACAGGGAGTGGTGCCTATTATGGGATGCAACATGTGTCAGTACATTTACTGCATCCCATTTGAAGCACACCATAAGGTCGGCGGACTCAGCAGTGGATGCTGGTGCCGGGGTACTTATTACTCAGCCAACTCACCAAATACTCGAGATTGGGAGCACATATAACTTTAATTTATTAGTAATTTTAAGTTAGTATTTATTTTATTGTATATTTAATTAAAACAATATTATACTTAACATTTAATACACTAATATTTTTAAAATTTGTATTTGGCTGACATGTCCGGTAGTTTAATAAAACAAATTGAAGACCATGAAAAGTTTAATATTATTTTATTATTTTCTTTCAATTGATGCTTTTGCATATGTCTTTGACTAAATAATTTAAAGTAAAACAAGAATATATATTTTTGTCATACAAAATAATACGCATTGCATATTTTATTAAAAAATAGCTGTTACATACTAGGTTCATAATAAATTGTTTTACCTGAATATGAGTTGGTTTTATTTTTTGTTCAACCTGGGTCGCGTTTTATAAAGTTACAATTTACAATTTCGCTGTTTGCCTCTCTTTCTAGCTAATATGTGCGTGCGTTAGAGAGGCAAACAGCGAAATTGTAAATTGTAACTTTATAAAACGCGACCCTGCATGGTATACTTTTTTTACGAATTTGCTCATTTATGTGATACTTGGAGTAACTAAAAAGTATCCTACTAGCATTTTATTTTAACAGGTATACAACGCAAGATAATTTCAATTGTAACTGAATAAGTGGAGTAGTTTTCTATTCTTAGTTTTTTAATAAAGTACCTCAACCTCAAACTAGGCGCGATTTTTGATTGAAGAGTTAACTTTTGATCACTTTTTTTATAATCAAAATGATGTCAAAGCGGTAAGTAAATTGTATTTAATTATGTGTTGGAAAAAGAGTGGTATAAGTTATAAGTGTAACACTTTTTAATTTTCATACATATTTTTCGGATAAATGTAGGTATATTTAGCTAGAGCAAATTTAGGAAAAAATAGCAAAGTTTAGTAGCTAAATTAGAGTACTTATGCAGTATTTTTCATAAAAATAATATTGCTAAAATAACTTTGTCTTATTAAAATATTATAAAACGAATCAGTTAGCATGAATATTTGTATTGAAAAATCTAGATAGGTACAGTATTGCATGCATGAATCGACATCCTCGCAAAACAAAGTTTCTTATAACCGTAGTTTTGTAACCGCGGGACGAGTGGGGGTGGTGACAAATGTATTCTTGCTGTCACCACACGGACAATAGTAATAAGTACGAACAGTTCATAATTATTCACTTTAAGTATATGCGTTAATTAATTGTTAACAAAATCGGGCTCTTAAATGAAATCAGTTTATTACGTTGATAAGACTTTTAATTTATTGACAGTTGTTTCTTGCTGGTCTCTCTGTCCACATCCATGTAGACGTCGTCGCTTGGCCCCGGCTCTGTGTGGGCTTGTTTGTCTAACAATGTTGGTGTGGTGATGCTCAGGCAGCCATCTGCGGCATATCGATTGATGTCTACTCCTGTATATTTCAAAAAATAATTATTAATATTATAGCAGCCTAGCCTTTTTTTAATACTTATAATATATTCACCTGGAGATGACTAAGTATAGGTAGGTACAAACAGTTACAACTTATAATATTTGATGTTAATAATTAAAATATTTGTTGCAATTTTGCTGAGATCGCGAAACGTCTGGTTAATGTAACTAAAGACCAAAGAGCTGGCGACTTCCTCGCACAACGTATCAGTATTGCGATACAGCGAGGAAATGCCACCAGCATCCTCGGTACAATCTTAGATATAAGTAGGTTAGGTTAAGTAAATTAGTTATATTTAATCTATGTATATAAATTGTACAGTTTTGAAAGTAAATGGTAATTTGGGCATTAAAATATTAGGATAATACTCTCAAGGTACCTAATCAAAATTAATAGGGTGTTTTCCGTTAATCTAAATCTATGAGATTCGCAAGTAATAAATATGGTCTTTATTTATATGATGTAGGTACATGTACCTATGTAAAGGGAAAATCTGAAACAAGACATAAAGGACTATGGGCAGATTTGTATGGAGAGTGGACCAAAAACCAACAGAGCTAAAAGTGGTGTCATGAAATAGGTATTTTTATTTATTTCATTTCATTCTACGGGCACTATGTTCAATTCCATTGCAAAACGGAGATATTTGTATTTTAGTCAGAGTAAATACTATTATGAATGATGTCTGGTCGACGGTGATTTACTTAGAGAGTGCCCGCGGTATGCCTTACTCATATAAAATTATCCAATGGAATTCAACTTTGCACCTATAGAATGAAATAAAGTACATAAGCAGACCTTTTCAATGACACTACTCCCACTCTGTTGGTTTTTGGTCCATTTTGACACATAGTCCAAGAGGAAAAAGTTTCTATGGAACAGACAAGTGGACTGCTCTGGCCAGTTCTAATTACAACCAACGTGAGACTCAAACATATTTATAATTGATGAGGATTCTTTTAATGGATCAAAACATGTCGAGCAATCATCGACTTAAATCACGTGGGTAACCGATTTCATTAAATACTTACGTACTTATTTAAATATAGTTCTAATTATTATCCGAATTTACTTACCAGCTCCACGTTCAGGGAGTAGTATTCTTGTCTACCGGTAATGTCTCTCCTCATACAGTGATCGTCGTACAATAGGAATTTGTGTACAGTCTATACACCCTGGAGTCCCATCACGAATATTTAAAATAAATCTGAAAATGTAAAGTAAAAATGTTTATTACGAGTGTATAGATTAAATCTGAATAATTTGCGATATCACAATCTAAAACTTCAGAATTAAGAACATCTAAAAACACAAAATAACTTAACTCTTTTTACAAGTTACCCAGCCAATAAAACTAACTTAATGAGGCCACGACTTAATTAAACTGTATTTACTTACGTTTTCCAGCTTCTACTCCTTATAAATAATGGGGGAAAATTAAGTTTCTCCAAAGATACAACCAAGCGATTCAGAATAATGCACTAAATAAGTAACTTTTTATGAATCGCTAAATTTGACATTCCTGCGACTCAGTTTAGGTTCAAGTGGCAGCTCATGGTACGAAATACACTTGAAATGAGTGAATGAAATCACTGAGACGTTTATCGCTGCCTCGGTCGGAATTGAATCGCTATTACAACGTTGTGGTACGAAAAAACGTTTCGGTTCATTTTAGGTCCTAAAATGAATCGCGTTAAGACGTCATGGTAAGGCCCCAGATCGGGTAATTTATTAAGCTTTTTGGGGCCATACCAAAGCACTATAGTCCCTTTATCAAAACATGATGCGTACAATTTAACACTGTTCCGACATGCTTTCATATCACTTGTACTGTCTTAAATATGCCATGCAATCCCATATATACGCGACTTAACGTGAAAATACACTGTCTAAGCTAAGCAAGTGCATTGAGCCTTTGTGGATGGACATATACTGTCTTAAATGTGGCATGCAATCCCATTTATACACGATTTATCGTGAAAACACTGTCTATTAAGCTAAGCATGTGTATAAAGTTCTAGTCGATGGACATTTGCTGTCTTAAATGTGGCATGCAATTCCATTTATATACGATTTAACATGAAAATACACTGTCTAAGCTAAGCATGTGTACCGAGTACTTGTCAATGGACATTTGCTGTCTTAAATGTGACATGCAATCCCATTTATATATGATTTAACGTGAAAACACGCTATATGAGTCGCTTAACTTCAAACCCGGGTAAATCCGCTCTACCAATAGAGTGCATATTTAATTGCAATTGCCTACTTTTTCTTTAAACTCAACTCAATTGACAGAGTGAATTTACCCGAGTTTGAAGTTAAGCGACTCATATAAGCTAAGCATGTGTATCGAGTCCTTGTCAATGGTCATTTGCTGTCTTAAATGTGGCATGCACTCCCATTTATACACGATTTAACGTGAAAACAATGCAATGCAATGAAAAAAAAAGCATGTGCAATTGTGCATTGACTCCTTGTCGATCGACATGTGCTGTCTTAAATATGGCATGTAATCACATTTATACAAGTTTACCCCGAACATTTACTATTATAAGCTTTAAATCTCTTAAGTTCTTGTCCATTACTTGCATTCTCTTATGCATCTGAATCCATAAGTGAGATTTAGTAAAAACGTTACACAATTAATAAATAATAAACGTAAATAAAGTTATCAGTCAATTCCTTCCTGGCAAGCAACAAAGTGGAACGATTTTACCAAAAATCTCACATTAAAGGGTACTTTGGTTTATAACTTTTGCCCTCGATTAACTGCTATTAGGGTTAAAATTTGAAATTACTTTTTTGTCTGTCTTAGTGTCTTATGCATTCGATTATTAAATGTGGCATGCAATCCAATACATTCACGATTTACCGTGAAAACTCACTGTATAAGCTTGTCTAAGTTCTCAAACCAGAGCGACGCGTCCAGATAGTTGAAATCCTCGCCCATCGTCACCAAAATATTGTTCGTGCGATATCCTTTCGACATGTTTGCGGCTATCTCTAAGAACGTTTTCACCTGAGATAATAAAATGTTATTCAGTTAGGAAAAAAAGTGTGGTAACGGTGTGCATTTGTCACCACCCCAACTCTTCCCGTGGGTGTCGTAAGAGTCGACTAAGGGATTCAAGTGTAACTGGTCACTGACTATTCTTTGATAATCCCACAATGTCGTAACAGATGTGCTTACCATAGAAAAAAAATACTGCGAAAGACTCTGGTTGTCACGGGACTCAACATTACTAATCACATTATATTCGACATTATTTTTATCTGTTGCAACATTGTGGGATTATCCGCATTGTAACAAAGTAACTTCAATATCGATTTGTTTAATATTATAAAAACGAAATTGATGTTTTCTAATCTTGCATTCTTTGATAGAAGATTATTGATGGACAGCATCGCCATCATAGTGGACCTACTACGATCGCCAATCCGCTTGCCCAGCGTGGCGATTATGGGCATTTACTTCGTAACGCTTCCATATCCATAGGTATGCCATTCGGCAGAAGAAACCAAAAAAGAATGTAACGATATATGACTGACTTTCCATAGCATTTTACGTCTTTGAGACGTATCGTGAAACACGTTCGCAGATATATTTTACGTTAATAAATAAATAATAAATAAAATAAATATCTTGGGACATCTTACACAAATCGACCTAGTCCCACGGTAAGCTCAATTAAGGCTTGTGATGTGGGTACCAGGCGACGATATATATAATATATAGATACTTAAATACATAGACAGCCATGATATGATGATGATAATTATTACAAATATTTATTCCATACACAAATAATGCCCTCGCCGGGATTCGAACCCGGAACCTCCAGCTTCGTAGGCAGGGTCACTACCAACTAGGCTACAGAGGCTAATGCTAATAAAATATCAATAATTTTTGGTAAAAATGTATGTGATCGTGTGTGTTTAAGGTAAATTGGCGATAAAACCAAGATTGTGTTCTAAAAGTGCGTAATTATGAAATAATTCAAGTTTTGAGGTATTTTTACACTTTTTTTATTTTCTACTGACGCTAGATGTCTTTTATAGATAGATAGAGGCAATCCATCTAAATCCTCAGGGTAGGCAGCGCATAGGCGATTTTTTGGTCACTACGTCCATGGGTCTCAGTTCCTGCTTTCCATCAGGTGGGCTGAGAGCTCAGTTGTCCACCCTCGTCACATAAAAAAAACGAAAAGTATATACGGTGTGGCCTGTAATAAGAGCACGGATACGAATTGAGCTGATGTAAGTATACAAAAGTCGGATGACGCTACACACTGTAATATAACGATATCATGGAGCTGTTCTGGTTGCCTCGGAAGATAGCCACAGGAGATTGGGGACGAAATAATGTAACGTAATCCTATCAAGTTTGGACTCGTTTATCTCATCGTAATGAGTAGTTGTGTAGGTACTAGATGAAATTAAAAGTACCTAAGTACTTACAATGAGTATGCCTGAAAATTGAAAAGGTTAATACGAGTTGTCTAGCAATTCCATCTATCAAAATGACAGACAAGGACGTTACCTTAGCATCGACATTGTACATAGGCGAGGACACGTCGTCGATAATTGGTTCGTCATCACACAACACATCGAAGCAGAAACCGGGCGGCGGTGAGTATGTGTTGTAGGGCGACAGTGAATATGTCTCATTGTGTACCTACTCGTGTTTCAAGCACAAGTGTTGCGCGGCTGTATATCGCGGAAAAGACATGACAATATCTACATGGTTGTTGTACAAAACAAAATTTAACGTCAAATATTTAGTGTTATGAAGTTATATACTGTCTACCAATCTGGCCAATAAAAAATCGCCGAATTCTAATTTTCCATTAGTTCAACAATACACGCCTACATTTTTTTTTTATTTACTGCCTTTTCCTACTGCCAAAAGTCATTAGATAGAGTATAGTTTGTAGGTATCACCAACTTTCGTAACAAAAAAGAAAGCGTTCGTGATTTCTGTTTCAAGCCCTAAACTATGTAATTTTTTTGCTATCGTCATTTTTGTAACGCGTTTTGTCTCTTTCTAGCAAGTACCTACATATGTCAAAGTGACAGATAAGTTACCTTAGCATCGACATTGTACATAGGCGAGGAGATGTCGTCGATAATCGGTTCGTCGTCGCACAACACGTCGAAGCAGAAACCGGGCGGCGGCGAGTAAGTGTTGTAGAGTACGCCAGTGAATATATCCGATTGTTTGCCTGTAATTAAATAAATAAGTCCCTTGAGACAATCTTATCCTATTTTAGGGCAATGCTTCGGGTTGCTAACCGTACTATAGTATTTTATGCAACCCTTGTTTAAGAGAGAGGCGAAAAAAGGTGAGTGGTTTGAGGCGAGGCCGAAAATTGTTATTAAAGACGCCACTTACTTTTTCTACGGCCACACACTTATTTTCAAAGAAAATTGTAAATTTGAGAAATATTCTTAGACAAACACAATTTTATTAATCATCAAGGTTGGGCGGGAAACGTCAAAATTAAAAGCTCCTCTATGGTTTACTATTCATCAGAAATGACATTTTAAAATTAGGTTGGCAGCCATGTATTTCATTGCGTCTTGTTTACACGAGGTGTCTTAAAATCCAAAAACGCACTGTTTGTATGCCCGAATGCGATTATAGGGAATAGACAATATAGACAACAAACAACAAACAAACAACAAAACAAACTGATATAACAAACTGTCATCACATTTATATAATATTTTGAACAAGAAATTTGATATATACACAAAGTTACAACATGATGTGAAAAAAATTATAACTACATGGTTATTATATAAAAAATATGACGAGGTGGAAGACTTGCTAGGATATGCAGCCTAGCATGGTCTCACCGTAAAACTTACAAATACAGATATGATCCAACTCCTGCATGCACCCACGCATTCACAGACGCGCACTCCTCGCACGCGCGCACACACACACACACACACACACACACACAAACACACACACACACACACAAACAAATACACACACACATACACATACACAAACACACACGCAAATACACCATTAACATTTAAAAAATACAGTCTTAAGCATGTACCTATATGTATTACTATTTATAATTAAGTAATAAATTGTAGTAATGGAAGAGCGGTGCCTCCCAGCACAAGTTATTTTCTAAATAACTTACAGGGAGACATTGGCAATTGTAAGTTTCACACTGGATTATAAACAATAAAAGATTTTTGATTTTTTTTTTTTTTTTTTTTGATTTTTTTTTGAGACTTATCTTGACATCTGTGAGGTAGGGGCTTAAAGGTGTGTTCACGACCTTGTAAATGACAAATAAAAGTACGGGAGTAGAAAAAGAATAATATAAGATTCGGTCTCCTAACGCCTCTGTAAACTGTGACGGTACGGAATCGCAGTGACGCATCGTACCCGTATCGTTTTTACCGCATACCCCCAGACCACTGCTCTTTTTTACGAGTTGGATAATAAAAAATCAACGAATGAATCCCCTAAAATAAAAAAATCATCGGTTAAGTATTGGTACAATACCTACAGTATTTTTACTTCATTTCGCAGACTAAAATGACATCTGGCAAAACTTTTCCAATCCATGGTTATACTAATACAGAATCTAAAAGTAATTTTAACCAACAACGAGGCAAAATGTTTAGTTGTTGTGAAACAGTTTTGTCATAAAAAAAATTACCTAAATCATCACTCCCCTCCAAAGGACTTCCACATTTTTATCCTTCAATCTCTGCTGCTTGTCCTAGTAGTATATTTATGTAGTACTCAATATGGTATGTAATTAACCACATCATATTTTTTAATTACTCCATTAACAAAGAATTTATATAAAAAAGAACGAAAAAGAATTAAATTGGAACCGTTATTTTGTTTGAAAAAAACCGCTATCTGATCTCTAACCGAATGTATCGATTAGTTTTCTGAAAAAACTTACCTAAATCATCGCTTCCCCTCCAAAGAACTTCCATATTTTTATCCTTCAATCTCTGCTGCTTGTCCTGATAGTCTATCCGGCCGAGGAAGAGGCCGTCGTAGCCCATGGCCGCCAAGTTGGAGGCGAACTCGCGGGAATGGCCGAACGGGTCTATCTGCCAGCCGACGCGCGGGCGGCCGCAATCGCCAAATGTGTCGTTTAGCTTTCTGAAAATAAATAAGAATACGGGGTCATGAGGTACTTATACCGACAAACATGAAAGATGATTGGAATTATGTAGACATGGAATTCTGTAGAATTGGGAATATGTAGACATAGAATTCTGTAAAATTGGGAATCTGTACACTTGGCAGTGTGTAGACATGGAATTCTGTAAAAGAAATCTGTAGAATTGGGAACAATTCTTCCTAACCTGAGTTGCCTCCCGTATATAGTATCGTACTACTTATGTTATACTCGACTGTACTATATAATATACAATAATAATATAGTACGCAAAATACTATATTTTTATTATATTGCCAGCGGCTTCAATTTTGTGATTGTTTGGAATTTTGAAACAGATAGGTGTACTATTTTTTTTTCTTACTTTTCCTGTAAGTACTACCTATATTTTTTTAACATTTTCGTAAAAATATTGTGTTTTACAAAAAAGGTGGCAACCCTATCCTGCATTTTGAGACTATAATTGATGCATTCCGCGAGAGTGTCGGGTACGTGACGCCGTGTTTCACGTACATCTAAGAAAGTTACAATTTTTGGTGTATCTTAATAATATTCTTAATTCTCGAGCTTTCCATATATTTCTAGGGTAGCTGTCACGTTCCCAACAAAGTAGAATGCACCAATGTCGTATATATTTTTCCGGATTCGGCTTAGTTCCAAAGATAACATGTTTGTCAAAAAACATTTTTCACCATAACACACTGAAAAATGCATGCACGATAAGAAAAATTACACTATGCCTCTCCATCTTAACATAGCCATTGATTGGCGTTAAAGAATAGGTATGATAAAAAACGTTAAATAAGAAAAAAAACTGTTAAAAATAAATTGCAATGCAATTTTTTACTGTTCGTGTATACCTAAAATTTTCGAAAACTAAACAAAGATATTTTGTTCCGAAAATTACACACATACGACATATAATATTTTTTAATTCTGGGGTCAAAAATGTATAGGTGAAGTTTGTCGATATACTCATGACCAACATGTATATCTAACCTATCTGGGATCAAATTTCGTCACTAACGCCCTTTAATTCTTAGTTGCAAAACACGGTATTTTTGATAATAATCGTCAAATAAAAAAAATCAAACCGATATCTCCAAGATCCCATCATCGCTTCGCGATGATGATTTATCTTAAGGTTATACCGGTATGACTAAAAAAATAATTTCTCCAAGTAACATTAAATATACATACAGAAATTACAGAATAGTAGGTACATTTCGACGCAAGTACAAAAAAAAATTTTTCGGATTATTTGTGCGGAAAAGTAAACATTGCGCACGGTTCACGTGTGTTAATTTCTCTTTTTAAGGCACTTGTTATTAAAAAAGTTGTTCGATACACGTGTGAAAACTTTTTTTAACTCCCTGGTGATTGTCGCCCTCGTTGCACTTGCATCGAAATGTACTATAGTCCAGGACCTCTTCTTTTTTTGAAGTCGGTTAAAAACAAAATGAACGCAACACCCTCGACTTAACTTTTATTTCTCGACCGACCTTACTGCAGTCAACTAACTTGATTGATAATTTCGCGCCACACTCACAAGTTTCCGTAGTGTAGCGGTTATCACGTGTGCTTCACACGCACAAGGCCCCCGGTTCGATCCCGGGCGGAAACAGTGTACTTTTTTCGTATTTTTTTTTATCAGGGATTAGTCATTTTTCGTTTTTTTTTTGTTTTTTACCTCATCAGAATTTTCTGGTTTACCTACACTCATCCTACACTAAATAGCTCTGATTGTTATTTTCATTAATTTGTTCAAATAGCGTCGTTCAAATTGCCAATACCCACATTATGTGTCAATTTAAAATTTGACAAAAAAGACTGATGTACTTTGAACATACTTTGAATTGATTTTTATGGAAATGGGAGAGGGTACTTACTGTAGTCCCCAAGTGAACTGATCGATAGTGCTCTGATAATGGCTGGCAGCCTCGTCGTTCATGCTCCAAGCCCCACCCACGAACTGCAGGCGGCCTTGCCTCACCAGGGTATGAACCTGGGACTTCACGGACTCGGGCTGGGCCACCCACCACTTCCACAAGAAGGCGGTTTCCACGTAGATGAATCTGGAAAGTGGGATTTTTGGGTCAAAAATTATTTTCGTTGTCTTATTTTGTGTCCCTAAAAAACGTGTAATTTTTGTATGAGATGAAGTTTTGTTTTCAATTCCTCATGTACGGATTTAAATCGAGCATCAAAAAGAATAAACTACTACACAGTTTTTTTTTTACATACTAAGTCAAGGCAGCAACTAAAAGCGTGACAGAGTGGTATGAAACAAGACAACGAAAAGAAGTTTGTCCCAATTTTTTTTTTATGTGGGCTTAACAAAGTGGCTCCACTCCACCTGATCGTAAGTGAAAAGTAGAACCCAAATTGCGGCGGCAACGAACAGGAGACAAGCAGTAACCTGTTAGTTGCCACCGCCTTGCTGGCCCGCTAGATGCTTCTTCAGGCTTCGTTTAAAGGGTCCCAACATATAGGTATGCGGAAACACATGTGCCGGTAAAGAATTCCACTTTTTAATAGTCCGGTATATGAAGGAATTGCCGAATTTCTTAGTACTTGTGGGAATATTTTCCACGGTGAAGGAGTGACACCGCAAACCGGCACGTGTGGTTTTATAACGGAAAGGGGAATTATTGTAATATCGTAATATAACTGCTAGCCTAGCCAAGAAGCCATTCTGAAATAGTATACGATAAGCGATAAGAACCTTATAAATAAATAATATATGAGAGTGACAGATTGGAACGAAAAGTCACGTGACTATTTCCATACATTATTATGGACTTATCGCTTAACAAGCGACCCGCCCCGGATTCACACGGGTACTATACCCACATATAAACCTTCCTCTTGAATTACTCTACCTATTTAAAAAAATCTCATCAAAATCCGTTGCGTAGTTTGAAAGATTTAAGCGTACAAAGGGACATAGGGGACAGAAAAAGTTACTTTATTTTATACTATGTCGCTTAATGGGTAAACCTTGAAATATAGATAAACTTGAAATAGGTATTGAAAAAGCTGTTAAAATACTCACTTCCTTTTCGGATCTTCCCATAACTCCTTCACAACGGAATTCAGGATACATTTGACACAGGCCTTCTGAATGAAGTTTTGACCTGAAACGTGGATATATAAATTAAAAGAAAAAAGCCCAAACATGAATATTAGATGTTACATACCGAAGAAAGTTTACCAATGCTGGGGGTGGGATTTGAACTATTTTGAACCCACGTCCTCAGCTTTTGCGGCTCATGCCTAAACCACTCGGCCACTCTAGCTCACTCATTCAGACCAAACGAGCATTCGCTATTCTAACCCTCTACTCTACGAAATTCGATAAGATAGTTATATAAAACGTGATTCGTTGATTTCGTAGAGTGGGGGATAGAATAGCGCATGCTCGTTTGGTCTGAATGCACCTTTAGCGGACACCGGTGAATTTCTCGGGTATATGCAATCTGCTGCGACCGTATATAACATGGACGTCTAACGCCAGCTCAAAAATGCCCCCAAAATGAATTGTTCAATTGAGCCAAGATGGGCACACAGAACTAAGATGACAAAGAATGATTGACAACGATTAAAAGCGTAACCAAAAATGAAACGCAAGTGTGTGCGTAAATTTGTCTATGTGTGGTCAGGAATAGGGTTGCCTATTACAACAGAGCAACTATCTATCGATGTTTGACTGTTTTATCGACAACATGGTATTTTTATTCTTCGTTTTTAGGGTTCCGTAGCCAAAATGGCAAAAACGGAACCCTTATAGATTCGTCATGTCCGTCTGTCCGTCCGTCTGTCCGTCTGTCCGTCTGTCACAGCCGATTTACTCGGACACTATAAATGCTACAGTAACGAAATTTGGTAAGGATATGTGTTGTTTGAACCGCTACAGGATTATGATACTGAATTATAAAAAAAAAACCATTGGGGTGGGGGCCCTCCATACATGTAACTGAGGGATAGAATTTTTTTTTCGCTGTATATAAGCGTGTGGGGTATTAATAGAAAGGTCTTTGAAAATGATAGCAAGGTTTATAAATCTTATTTTAATTTAAGCAAATCGTTTTCGAGATATCAGCTCTCAAAGTCTGCAAAATGTGCCCCCCCCCCCCCCTCTATTTTTTAAACTACTCAATATAAAATTCTAAAATAAATATATTTTATGCACATCAATAAACTCTATCAACGATTTTTGGTTTGATCAAATTATCTCCTATCGTTTTTGAGGTAGGTTGATTTAACTGCATTTTTTTAATAATAAATTGATAATGGTACGGAACCCTTCGCGCGCGAGTCCGACTCGCACTTGGCCGGTTTTTTTGCTATAAGTTTTATAGTACAATGTGAATTGAGGGTGTCAAATTACAAATTGCAAACGTGTGTGAACTTATTATCTGGCGTATTCCTTAAATTTAACAGGAATAATAAAAATCGCATATTATCAAAAAAAACCCACAAAACATAGTAAGGTCCTTCAAGTTTGTTAAATACACATTCGTATTTAAAATCTGGGACTATGACGGCATCGTTATGTAATAGACTGATTAGGTATGTTTATCGAACGAATATCGATATTGGTAGTTCAACATTTAGTCAAGCTCTAGCGTAGCGTGACGATTTATATTTTTACACAAAATACCCTTTAATATTAATTATTGTGATAAATTATTAGCGCACAGTGATAGGATAACTAACAGTTAATGCTAGAAAGTGATAACTTACACAATTTATGCTACTAAATCGACAAAATATCGCTTGAAAACAATCAACCGGCAAATCATATTTACCTGTGAAACGAGTGTTTGCCGTCATTTCTTCAGTGGGTAACAGGGCAATCCTGTACACTACACGATACCATATCGCTTTAATTATTTGTGTAAATTTACTTCTTACTAGAATTAAATATAAAATTACTTGTAAATAACAGTCTCCGTCGAGAAGGCTGATACGGCTGATATGTCACTTCGAAAGTGGGTACGCTTTTGGGAATGTTTTCTATCTCTTTTGCACTCGTGTAATAGTCATATGACAGGTGGCTTCCCTTTCACACGCTTCCTTTCTCTATTAAGCGCTAGCGCGGATTCTAACTTTATGGATGGGCAGGACATCGCTTTTCTTAACACCGCGCATATTTTGGCGCAATATATTTGACATATGTTTATAGAATATAGCCAATCAAAATTTGATGGACTAATCACAACTATTTTTAAATGGCGGTTTAAGTTTTTATAGGTTGATATCGAAATTCATTACAGCCATGCATTGAAGAGGAGATGACACTTGTCAACTAAAACTCAGGACCATTTTTGAAAGAAAATTTAGTATGGCGTGCGGCTTCCATGTTTTATTTGTTCGTAGGCAATCTGTCATAAGTATCTATCTATTCAGCCCGTGTCCACCCAGTGCTGGGTATAGGCCTCTTCTTTATTACGCCACTTTCCTCGGTCATGTGCTAATCGCATCCATTGCTTTGTTGCGGTTCGGCAGATGTCGTCGGACCATCTTGTCGGTGGTCTCCCAGCAGATCTTCTTGACCACCCTGGCCACCATTCAGTAACCTGCTTCGTCCACCGCCCATCGCTACTTCTCGCCAAATGTCCTGCCCATCTCCACTTCAGCTGTGCGATTCGTTTACCGACGTCGGATACTTTCGTACGGCGCCGGATTTCGCTGTTTGGAACACGATCAACAAGGGAGATACCTAACATGGCTCGCTCCATGGCCCTTTGTGTCACGTTCATTTTGTGTAGAACTCCCTTGTTGAGCGCCCAAGTTTCTGATCCGTAAGTGAGGGTGGGCAAGACGCATTGGTTAAATACCTTCGTCTTAAGGCACTGGGGGATTTTAGATTTAAAGACGCGCGACAGGTTAGGTACTAAATGCAGCCCAACCCAGCTGAATTCGTCTAGCGACCTCTTTCTCTTGGGTTCGTTGATCAAAAGATAAACAGCGTCCAAGATATACGTAATCACGCACGACTTCCACTTGGGTGTCACCAATGATGATATGTGGTGTCTGGGTTAGTCGGTTAGTCATGATTTTTGTCTTGTCATAAGTATACCTAGATATTTTTCTAGCAACGAACAAGAGATTGACAAAATGAAACATCGACTTAACTGTTATCGACGAGTACACCCTATCCTCATAAAGATGGTAACATCGTAAAATCAGGTAACCAACAAAACATAGGACCAATTAAGACTTTAATTTAATACTTTATAATTATTGATTATGGCCTATGGCGATGGCGTGAGAGTATTTTATAAGTCTTTGTATTTTTGATGGGTACTAATTAGAAGAGATAAAAAAAAGAAGCGTTTTGAATATGATTTGCATTCGATAAGTTACGGCGCATTATTTATTTATTAAATATATTTATTTATCGACTACTACAAAACTTATCGATAACAATTATGTCGATGTTTATTTTTTTCTATCTCTCGTTCCTGCTAGAAAAATATCTAGGTATAGATATAAGGTTAGGTGCCTTTGACCATACTCTAAAGGGCAAGCAAAACGTGCTAGCCGCCTCCTATCCGAATTCCTTTCGGAATTCTGGTATAGCGGGAGAGATATGGTGCTGCCATCTAGACTTCGGTATCACAATTCTCGATATATACGATATTTCACGATTATAAAAGGTGAAATTACATTGGTTGTTCTCCATGTAAGGGCTTTTTCTGTATCGTTTTCCAATTAGGTAAAAGAGAAGATGTTATCACGAGATTTTTTTTAATTTTTCTTTGTGGCATGTTTTTCAAATTGCCGACGCTCCAGTGCGAAAAAAAAAGATTCCGTCCGTCTAATCGGAACACGATACTGAGCAATGAGCATGCCCAAATGGAGAAAAATCATTAAAATTTCAGTATGCAGAAATCGAGTAACATACATACAAAAAAAAACTTTTTTGGAAGTCGGTTTAAAGGGTCATCCTGGAAGTTTGCCAACAGGCTCTAATTGCCACGACCTTTTTGATACATTTTGTGTGGGACGCCGATTGCCGAATCAGACCGCCGGCAAACTTAAATGACCCTTAAAAGAAAGACTATCTACGTATACGGCTCTAGAAGAGATTTATAACAGCTGAGATCTCTTACTCCCATAGTAGTACTGATCGAGGGTTTTCAGCCAGCCAACGTCATCATGTGTGTGCGCCACTATATGCACGTTCAGGACGTTGGGTGAGGCGTCTGTGCAACTCTGGAAAATAAATGGTAAGGTTACAGCGTCATCAGCCTAAGTATGTCAGTCCACTGCTGAACAACGGCCTCTCCTTACCGTATGGACTAGGGTGCTTCTTATTTTTGCAATTTTGTAGGATGTTCGAACCAATAAAGGAGCTCTTTGCTCTCCCGATTGCAATCTTCTATGGGGCACCATCTCATTTTGTTATTCGAGAAGTAAACCATATTTAACTTATTGTGAAAACACAAATCAAATTATTTATTAACTAAATATATATAAATAATAATAACTAAATATTATATATATATAATATTTTGATTTGTACTTTTAATTTTTCTCCAGTAGTCACACTACTTAATACTATATAATTTATAAATATTAGATGTCATATACCAAAGAAAAACGACCAAGATCATCTATGTCCGAGGTGGGGATCGAACCCACGTACTCAGCTTTCGCGGCTGATGCCTGTACCCCTCGGCCACTCGGTCTTAGCAACCACCGGTCAAATTTCTCGGGTATATGCAATCCCTTACAAGGCTAGGCGCCTTTGACTTTTTTGAGGTGGTTGCTAAGACCGAGTGGCCGAGGGGTACAGGCATCAGCCGCGAAAGCCGAGTACGTGGGTTCGATCCCCACCTCGGACATAGGTGATCTTGGTCGTTTTTCTTTGGTATATGACATCTAATATTTATAAACCATATTTGTTTTTTTTTTCAATTATTATAAACAAAAAGTAGGTGTCGCTACCGAAGTACGAATTTCAAGAATGGCAAAATCATTAGTCGTTTTTCCCATAGAAAGTTGCAATCGGCAGGGCAAAGAGCTCTTTTATTGGTTCGAACATCTTACAAAATTGCAAAAATAAGAAGCACCCTAATATGGACGCTAGCATCAACAGGTAAATGCCTATAATCTTCACGCTGGGCAAGCGGGTTGGCGATCGCAGTACTGTGTCCACTATGATTCATGATGGTGCTGTCAATCATCAATCTTCGATAAATAAATAATAAATAAATATCATGGGGCATCTTACACAAATCGACCTAGTCCCACGGTAAGCTCAATTAAGGCTTGCGATGTGGGTACCAAGCAACGATATATTTAAAAAAATGATTACCTAAATTATTAATTATTCTATCAAAGGAGTCAAATGCATATTATTGCGAACAATGACGCACATTTGTCCGATCTGTGATTATTACACTACATGTGTTACAAGGCAATGAACCTTTTAATATATAATATAGTACAAAGAGACACATCACAGTATTTGTTGTCTGTCTTATCTCCGCTGATAAGCGACCTTTGACATTGTAATCAGTAATCACTCTGTAATTATTGTGGTCATGCTATCTGTGCTTTCTAATTCAATAACGGCCATTTTTGCTAGTCTTTAGGGTTCGTATCTATAGGCCTCTATTTAACCATAATGACAGGTGCGATAATTGTAAAATATCAGTTTTACGCACATCATCGCTGCGTGGTGACGGCAGTAAAAATACATTTGTCACCACCCTTTGACCCGAGTATGTCCTAAAGCTACGACGACCACCGGGGATGGGAGTAGTATCCCTAAAGTGCGGTGGAGACACTGCGATCGCCAACCCGCATGCCAAGCGTGGCGATTATAGCAAAACCCCCCAAAATGAACGTACAAAAAAGACCGCGGCCCCGAGGTTTCAGCGATCCCCAGTGTCTGTATGGTGAAAGTCGCAGGAGTCCGCTAGATGCGGGTGGCGCAGGACCGGTCATTGTGGCAATCTTTGGGAGAGGCCTATGTTCAGCAATGGACGTTTTTCGGCTGATATGATGATGATGACCGCAACTTTTCCCCGCGGGTGTCGTAAGAGTCGACTATGGTATTGAAGTGTCACTGACTATTCTTTGAAAATTGATGATGAGTCATCAATCATTGTGGACGCACTACTGCCCAGCGTGCTTAGTTGGGCATTACCTAATGCGTCTATATTCAGTTGCACGCAGACCAAAAGAGCATTCGCTGTTCTATCCCCCACTCTACGAAATCAACGAATCACGTTTCGTGTAAAGGTGCATTCAGACCAAGCGAGCATTCCCTATTCTAACCCCTACTCAACGAAATTCGATCGTTACACAAAACGTGATTGGTTGATTTCGTAGAGCGGGGGATAGAACAGCGAATGCTCGTTTGGTCTGAATGCACCTTAACGATCGAATTTCGTAGAGTAGGGGGATAGAACAGCGAATGCTCTTTTGGTCTGCATGCACCTTTACACGCACGTTGAAGAGGCTTATGTCTACTAATACGATCTACTAATGCGATTCAATGTAGGACCTAATCTGAATCGCGATATGTCAGTTCCATACAAAAACTGACAATCTGAACCACTGAATCGCATTTAATAGATCATGATGGCCCACCATGATGCTTAGATTGCTTAGGCAAGTAGCCAATCGTTAACGCTAAATCGTCAATCGCAAACGAAAGGCTAACTATCTTTGTCGCATGAAAGAGTGACAGAGCGGGAAAACTACGTTAGGTACGCTACTATACTCTGCTTGGTGTTTAAAAAAAGGTAAACAATCTTGCAGTATCTTTTTATTGAAAAATGCATATAAAAATCCAAACAAGGTACTTAATGAATCAAAAACTATGTAAATCACTGTATTTCCTTGTTATATTATGTATATTTACTAAATCTTATTTTTTAGTCGTAGTTTTCAATAAAAAGATACTGCAAGATTGTTTACCTTTTTTAGGGTTCCGTAGCCAAAATGGCAAAAACGGAACCCTTATAGATTCGTCATGTCCGTCTGTCCGTCTGTCCGTCTGTCACAGCCGATTTACTCGGAAACTATAAATGCTACAGTAACGAAATTTGGTAAGAAAATGTGTTGTATGAACCGCTACAGGATTATGGTACTAAATTGTAAAAAAAACCATTGGGGTGGGGGCCCTCCATACATGTAACTGAGGGATAGAAAAAAAAATTTAGTTGTATATAAGCGTGTGGGGTATTAATAGAAAGGTCTTTGAAAATGATTTATACATCTCATTTTTATTTAAGCAAATCGTTTTCGAGATATCAGCTCTCAAAGTCTGAAAAATGTGTCCCCCCCCCCCTCTATTTTTTAAACTACGCGATATAAAATTCAAAAAAAAATATATGTTATGCACATTAATAAACTCTATCAACGATTTTTGGTTTGATTCAATTATCTCCTATAGTTTTTGAGGTAAGTTGATTTAACTGTATTTTTTTAATAATAAATTGATAATGGTACGGAACCCTTTGCGCGCGAGTCCGACTCGCACTTGGCCGGTTTTTTAAACACCAAACCAAACAGAGTATTACCTAAGTGTTAGTGATTGGCAGCTTGCTGCGACCATATATAACATGGACGTCTAACGCCAGCTCAAAAATGCCCCCAAAACCAATTGTTCAATTTTATTGTGCTAAGATGGGCAGGACATAGCGTTTTTCTTAACACCGCGCATATTTCGGCGCAACATCTTTGACAAATGTTTATAGAATATAGTCAATCAAAACTTTGACGGACCAATCATAACTATTTTTAAATGGCGGTTTAAGTTTTTATAGGTTGATATTGAAATTCATTTGCGTGATGCATTGAAGAGGGGGTGACACTTGTCAACTAAAATTCAGGACAGTTTTTTAAAGGCAATTTAGTATGACGTGCGGTTTCCATGTTTTATTTGTTCGTAGGCAGCTTGGCTAAACATTCTGAAGTAGGTTGGAGACTTACATCATAGCCGCATCTCTCTCCCTCTCTCGGAGTGATTTGATCCCTGGGTGGAGTCGGGACCGTAGTCACCAACCCGACTGCGCCGAGCAACAGTAGCGACCGAAGCATTGCCTGTAAGAAAGAACATTTTTAGGAATATTTTTGGCCAACCAATATAAAAAAATATAGGTACCTACAGTCACGGACTTTAATTGATGATCCACTTGCCGCTGTGCGTATTTTAGCCGTGTAATGCAAATCGGGTTTAGTCGCTTTTACTCGTAAATCCTAAAGTCATCGTATAATAGAAGAGCAAAATTGTATTTCTATCTTTATCATTGTGCGTTTATAAACTGTCACTAAGGTTCGAATCTTTTAACTAAAATGTTAAATGGCGAACTTGACACCACATTCAATGCATTTAGCTTTCAAACTGAGACATGTCATCTAGTCAGCAACTCGGCACAAACGTCATGTTAGCGTAGAATAGTTTATGCTAAGATGAGTGTAAAAGATAAGTACCTATATAGTGTTCTGAAAAGACTAAATGGGATATATAGTGACGAAGGTTGGATGGGTGAGAGATGCAACTATACAGGATGTAATCGATAAGTGTTTACAGGCCATAATTCCGTAAATATGAGAGATATCAGAAAAATTTTAACTGATATCAAAATTGCATTACCCAACGAGTAAAATAACACTAATAACTTTTTTGAATTAAAATCAGAAATATCTCAAATATTTACTTCAAACCCTTCCATACATTTTGTACGTAACCGTTCATTCAAAGACTAATTTAATACGAATAAGGTAAACGGCCACTATTACGTGATAGTACGCTATTACGGTAGTTTTCACTTCCGCGCAAATAATAAGGAATCAGAATATCCTATGTTTAAATTATAAACGGGTAAAAAATCTTCGCTATTTAAGCTTTTTGACAAACGAAATTTCAAAATTATTATACCTACACTTTTCGCGATACGTCACTCGGAACAGTCAGAGTGCCGCGAACAGCTATTTCGTGTGCACACGCCGAGCGTAGCCGTAAGGTTCGCGCTCTCATTTGTTAAGCTCATAAAACGCCAAAAGTAAGTCCTTTTGATTTAAAATTTCTAGAATGTATCTTTGAGTTCTTTAACTATCGATTTGACACAGAAAAAGGTAATATTTAAACATAGAAGTTGCTAAAAATTGCAATTGATTGACTCACGGAATAAGGTGCACATAATTTTTGGTATGTCCCTTATTTCGTGATACTACCGGAATAAGGGAATTCTTGACTTATTTTAATTGATTGTTTATTAATATAAGAACTAAAGTAAATTGTATTGTAAATGAAAAACTAGATACTGTATTTACTTAAGTTTAATTTGAGCTAACTCCGGTATAGGTTTTTTTTACTTGAATTCTCATAAAACGAGTTTAAACCTGACCCAAGTTCACAGTTTTTAGGTAAATTCACATATTACTTGCCAGCATAAATTTGGTTATAATTAGGTTTACTTTACTTATTGTTGTGTTTGTTTGTGATATTAAATATTGTTTATAACTCATCTACGTAATTTATATATTAACCTAAAAAAATAATCGCGGGAATTTCAAAAAGTCAGTATCACGAAATTAGGAACCAGCATTTATTACTTTTCCCTAATTTCGTGATAGTGTAAACTATAGTAGTGGGTAACAAACAGACATATAAGTATCGTAAATTTACCGATAGAGAGACAGTAGGGTAGGCCGAGGAGAATCGGATGACCGGGCGAATCGGATCAAGGTCAAAAATACCCATATTAGTGTTTTCACATTTCGTCAAATTGAGCGCAATTAAAATGAGCCACATTTCCTCTCTTTGTCCTCGATCGTTTAATAAAATAATAGTTATTTATGTGGCTGGCGCATAATAAGAGGCATTAAACACGAGTGTGGTTTTATGAAACGAGCCGTAGGCGAGTTGCATAATATGATCACACGAGTGTTTTAATGCCTAATTATGTACAGTCACATACATAACACTATACTTAATTACTTATGCTCTGATTTTCATTTAAGGTAGACCGAAGCGAATCGGATCAAGTTCCGAAATCTCTACGTTTTTTTTTAAATTAACGATTAAGGACAACGAGCGGAAGTGTTGCTCAACTGAAGTGTGCTATTGAGCACATTTTGTATTTTAAAAATCTTCAAATTGTTGAAGAATCTTTTAAAATACTAAGGGTGCGTTTTACCAAATTTTGATTCTAAGAATAATGCTTACTCTGGGATAGCAATGTCAAAACTCCATAGTAATTTGTCACTAGTACCTATCTGAGAGTAAGCGCTATTCTTAGAATAAAAGTGTGGTAAACTCGAGCCTTAGAGATTTTGGACCTTGATCCGATTCGCCCGCTGATCCGATTTACCCCGGTCTACCCTAATTAATGTTTATTTCATTATCAATCAAAGAGAGATTTTTTGTTTATTGTTTAATGTTCAAGTTTATTTAAGTTTGTTTTTAACCGCCTAAAGAGTACTATGGTATGTAAATCGGTAGATTTTATCTTGATCAATTATTAAGAAATAAAAACTTTAAGCTGGATCTCATTTAACAATGTTGTTTCATTTAAATGATATCCGTATAGTATCTTAACTTAATCAAGTACGTTAAAAATAACATTTTGTTAAAGAAACAATAGTCATTTACTCTAAATATCTTTATCACGAAATAGGGGCCGCAAGTTCACGAAATTAGGAGCAGCGCCGAATTTTATCACGCAATAGGCAGCAAATAAGACGTTCACAATTAAATTAATATATAAAAAAGTTTGAGCAAAATCTATAAAATGTATGCATAAACTAACTGTCAAAGAATCAATATACCATATTCAAAAGCTTTTGTAGTGGTATCTTGCTAAGATTTTTATTTAAAAATACACAAAGTCTCGAGACCCTTTACATACCGTAAAAGGGGACATTTACCTTATTTTTTTATTTAAGAATAAATGTTGGATTAATTATTTCATAAACGGTAGTATTATTATTTTATTACGATGTATACGTACAAATAACGAATCTCTAATAGTTTTATCTCTTACGACACCCGACATTCTTTAAGGCTGTAAGTCGTCATACTAAATGTATGGGAGCGTTAAAAATTAGTATTTTTAATATTATTTCATCTATTTAGAAAAAGTTATTAATGTAATTTTACTCGTTGGGTAACGTACTTTCGATATCAGTTAAAAGTTTTCTGATATCTCTCATATTTACGGATTTATGGCCTGTAAACACTTATCGATTACACCCTGTATATTATAAAAGTAGTCATCAAGTGTAACAAAGATAAGTAAACACTGAGTTATTTCACTATCTGCCAGTATTTCAAAATACAGTACTTAAGTGATGGAGATTGTTGACATAATTTTATGCAATAGATATCTTACTTGTTCAGTTTTGTATCGATGATCTAAATATTTATCTTGATAGTGATGTTGTAAACATGTAAACAGTTATCTTCACTTAATCAAAGCTTAACCCACATATCATTTTTCATTTGTAGGTACCTACAATACCTACATATTACGAAATGATAAGTGAATGGTTTAATTTTCCAATAGGTACCTACCTGGCCAAGTAGCGTGTCACTAGAATAATTAATTAGTATGAACTTTTGGTATTACAAAAAATCGTTTTGACAAATGGGTCAAAATTATTTTCATTGGCTTGTTTCATACCACTCCGTTACGCTTTTAGTTGCTGTTTCGATTCAGTAGGTATATTAAAAAATGTGGTGCACTTGTATTTCTTTTTCACGCTGAAAACAAAACACCATCTCATACAAAAATCACGTTTTTTAGGGACACAAAATAAGACAACGAAAAGAATATTGACCCAAATAACTAAATTATTTATTATTAAACGAAAATATTTGAACTCTTGTGAAAAACGGCATGCGACATTTACTCCCCTTGTAACATCCGTGGATGGGATATTCGCACCTCAGATGTCCGCTTTCGTGAAACATCTCGGCGAAGCAATCGCTGATCGTTGGGACAGATCCCTCAGCGTAGTAATGGGCTGGCTTAGATCGAAAATTATAATTTCCATACTCCGTGCTACAAGCATGTGTATTCGGGGTACGCGCCACAAATTTAACTCCATCAAAAACTTCTTTGGCCTAAGCGACGGCGCAGCCCTACCCAATCTTTCCTCTACCTGACCTAATATCTCTATCAGTGCTTGCGTGATAACTATTTATTTATTTATTTTTCTTAAATTACCCTTTATGTTACTATATTTTTGTTAATAAATGATTTGATCTTTATAAGTAAAAATAACTAAATTATTATTTACGAGCAATATCCAAATACACGATTATATGAAACCTTGTTTTGCGAGGACGTGATTCATACGAGTACAATAGTTTTTAGATTTGTCATTAGTTTCATTACCTATAAATTTACACGCCATCTAATTAATTGTATAATAGGCATGAAATTAAGTTTATTTCTGCATTATTATTTTTATGAAATATACTTACTGTAATTTATGTACCTACTTTGGAATTTTTATCGAAATTTCTCTAGCTGAACATACATTCTGCCGTGTGGTGACGGCAGTAAAAATACATTTGTCACCACCCCAACTCCACCTGCGGGTGTCGTAAGAGTCGACTAAGGGATTGAAGGGTCACTGACCATCATTTGATAAAAGATTGATGATGGGCAGCAGTGTCATCATAGTGGACACATTACTGCGATCGTCAACCCGCTTGCCCAGCGTGGCGATTATGGACATTTGCCTCCTAATGCGTCTATACGCATAGTTAATAGGTGAGGCCTACTTCCTACAGTGGACTATCATAGGCTGATGGTGTGTGGTAGGTATAACCCCACCTTGGACGTTGGTGATCTTGGTCGTTTTTTCTTTGGTATATGACATCCAATATTTATAATTTACACACAAATAACTTACATACCGCTATGATATCATTTTGATTATAAAAAAGTTAACATAACTTACCTCTTCAGTCAAAATCGCGAAACAGCTCCTAGTTTGAGGTTCATTATTAAAAAAACTAAGAAGAATTTAAGTACTTTACTTATTCAATTAGATTTGAATTTCTCTTCCGTTATAAGTATGTTAAAATGTTAGCAGGATTATTTTTAGTTAGGCCAATACGGTGTCACAAAAATGGGCAAATTCGTAAAAAAAATTGGTATATTACCTATATATACCGGACTCTAAAAGCATAGACGGCTAATGCATATCGTTTCTTGAAAACGTATACATTCTCAGTTTTAAAAGTAGCTATTTGGGTCAATTATTAGTATTCGCTTCACATAATTACTCGTAAATAAGTATTTACGTTGTGTGGTCGTAATAAAATAACATGTACCTACCTACATATACGAGTAGTATGTTGTAACGCAATAATAAGGAAAATATTTACATTTAACATAACTAATAATAAGTACCTATCAGGTAGATAGGTACTTATTATAAGCTGTTTGTACACTTATTAGTTTATTATTATTCATAACAATAGTTTGCTACCCCAATATGACACGGTTATATAATATTTATTTATTATACAAGGGGGCAAAGTTGTTGTTTAACTGTCGTAGCAATAGGTACTAACGCCGCGCCGCATCACGAACATCGGTCTAAGGCGACCGGCTTAGCGGAAAACGTGTGGTGCTCCCTCTCATACCCATATCGGCATCCCGCTCCAACTCATGGATTTGCTCAATGTCGTGGTCAGGGCATAAGACCTGAGCTTGTGAAAGGTTCCAAAATTGAGCCACGAGCGTAGCGAGTGGTTCAAAAACCGGTGTCATGAGCATTGCGAAGGTCTCAAGGCACGAGAGTTGAACAAACTTTGCCACCAAGTGTAATAGGTTGTACAACTTTTTTCCCCTCACTATCGCGAGGAAATATGATTACATATCTCATCCAAATGTAAAATAACTTAAAAAAAACATTCAAAACTTAATGTCGAAACGTATCGTAGAGTTACTCCTGGTACTTAAATATAGCCAATGGCTTAAAAAGTCACCAATGAGAATTGACCAATTTAACATGTGAGCTCTGATTGCGGTCATACAGATCCACTTATACTAGGCAGTAGTGGGCCATAGGAATTAGAGATTACTTTGCCTCCCAAGTGAATAAGATGCGTTTAAAGGTATAAGGATAAAAGAGCGCTTTACGAGCTAGTAAGGGGAAAATAAATAAATATCTTGGGACATCTTACACAAATCGACCTAGTCCCACGGTAAGCTCAATTAAGGCTTGTGACGCGAGTACCAAGCGACGATATATATAATATATAGATACATATAGATGTTTAAAAACATAGGCAGCCACGACCAAGGAACAAATATTTGTGATAAATAAATACACAAATAATGCCCTCGAACACGGAACCTCCAGCTTCGGAGGCAGGGTCACTACCAACTAGGCTACGAAAGCTGATTGCAAATAATGCATTTGTGTCTTTCTAATAAATCCCATTTCAATAAGACAGGTAAGAACAAAACACATTTTAACTAAACTATATTGCAGATAATAGATGTTTAGAATAAGGGGGATATATAATGTATAGTCTGAGCAGAAAGTGATATTGATTTTGAGCTCTAATAAGTCTCCTGATTTTCGAAATTTTCGCACGTTTGTTAGTTTTTTAATTTTGACATTCACACTGATAGCCAATGTACCACCGAATAAAAAAAGAAAAAATGTACTGAGGCAAGGCAATACCTGTTATATACTCTAAGACTCGATAGGTGTCGATAAAATAATATTTCAAGCACTGGCTAAATTACGCTAGTGTTTTGTTTTGCCGTGAAAAATCCGAGCTCTGGTGATCGTATTTGGCAGTAAGGTCTCATTAACTAGCTACATTTTGTTTTAAATGGCTGGATTGTTTAATACATTTTTTGGCTGTCATAGGAGAGTTACCGGGGCTCTGCAACTACATAGGACTAAGACCAACCAACAAAAATTCTGGCACTTCTACAATACTGTAGCCAGATTCATAGGCGTCTGAAACGCTCGAAGATAAATAGCTGTTATTGATAAGAAGTCCTTATTAAATTTGACTTCCAAGATTGTTTTGTTTGTTGTTTATATACCTAAGTAAATTTTGCATATGTAAACTTATATAAGGTCCTAATTTATTAGATGCAGATATTTTTACAGCTGATAGTACTCGGTCTCTGGAGTATATTAAACCGTGAAACATTATAGCTTTTACGATGTTTTTTTGGAGAAAACGGCAAAATAAATTTGCTACGTAAAAACATCCTGTTTATGTGATTATTAAATGAAAACTCATTGAACAGATTCTAGTACCTCTTTTACGTACCACACAACTGGAACTGGCCACTTCACGTCGATAAATTAAATACTTAATTGTCAATGTCATGTTATTTTCCCTTGGATTGTGTCGTTTGATGACATGACAGACAGTGTTATTGTGACATGTGATAATGCACATCATGATTTTTTTTAGACAAAATTATAATTATTTTTTTTGTTAGGAAAATTAAATCAAAAAAATTACATGAAAAGATTTCTTAATTTATATTTAAAGTTAATTATTTTAATGTACAGTATCATGTGTTAAAATATCTGTAACTAATAAATTAGGACCTTATATATTGCATTTTTTTTTCCTATGAAGTGCGGAAAAGTAAACTTTGCGCACACTTCGCGTGCGTTAATTTCTCTTTTTAAGGCACTTGTTATGAAAAAAGTCGTTCGATACACGTGTAAAAACTTATTTTTTAGTACAGATGGTGTATTTTTTAGGCTTCAGTGCGAGAAGTGTGTCATTTTACGTTAGGTTTGAAACTTCGGAGGGCCATCTGTACTAAAAAACGTCGTACGAGACATGTGCAAAAACTCGTGTCGATTTAAAACATCGCCACTTGTTTCGAATTTCATGTTTTTGTCACTTGTGTCGTAATACTATTTAACTCGGGTGATTGTCGCCCTCGTTTGACTCGGGCTCCAACTTTCACCCTCGTCGAAAAAATATTTTTGTTCTTGCATCGAAATGTACTATTTTGGTACAGATGGTGCCTTTTTTAGGCGCTAGTGCGACCACGTAGTCACCCCCAAAGAGGATAATCGTTTAGTTTTCCGGCACAAACACCCGCGAATCAAAACGTATTTAAAGACTTCATTCGGCAGTCATCATTGTACTTTAGTTGCTGTGCTTCACGAGTCCTCTTACAAGCCCTGCATCGACCAAATCAACATGTTCAAATACGTAAGTGATTTGCAAATCAGTGGGAAGAAATATGTGATCGTGTTTAGGGTTCCGTCGCCAAAATGGCAAAAACGGAACCCTTATAGTTTCGCCATGTCCGTCTGTCCGATCTGCAATTTGGTACAGGTGTACATACAGGGTGATTGGAAATTCGCCGTATTCCTTCATAGGGATTATTCCATTTGCAATGATTTAACCCCAGTCAACTAGGGGTCAAAACTCATTGGTTTTCGAGTTATCGAAGTTTTAATTTTTTTTTTTTAATTTCCGCCTATGATCTACAACTGCTATTTTTTTTAAACTATCGAAATTTTATAAACAAAAATGCATTTGACTTTCAGCCAACAAACCGTTACTTATGATAAATAAATAAAAAGTCCATAAACTAGCGAAACTTTACAAAAAGAAGGATTTGAAGTCACGAGTTCCTAGTTTTTTCTCCGAATTTTTTAACTTTTCCAGGCATAACTTAAAAAAGAATTAGGACACTTAATGTACAAATTACAGAAACAAAGTTGTCAGTTTACAAGCTTACCAAAAAGGTACACTTGTTGACCTTTTTATTTCAATCCTTAAAATTATTAATAATAATAGCAAAGCGGGTAGAGCACTAAGCGTTACATGAACCTTATCGGTTCGGTGATACAAATAAACCAATTGAGGGTCATCTAGTTAATTAGTTTATTTATCATTTAAGTTTCTACGTGGGGTTTAAGAGGAAAGAATTGAAAAGTTGTATTAATAAATACAATATTTAACCTTAGTAAAGGAATCACTTAAAAAATTACAAATCTCGCCTGCCTGCCTCGATTTCGGATGCAAGCCAAAGCCTTCTTCGTACTTCGGTGATTGTCACCCGCGTCGAAAGCTCTTC
>JALPQI010002224.1:0-106984 GCA_025490895.1 Thaumatotibia leucotreta
AAGAAACGATCGAATTCAGGACGTGGTTCCGCCATTATAACATTATAATGGCGGGACCAGACTGATTGAATATAACTTTGAAATAGAAGAGGTACAATTTTTTTTACCACATACCTGTGGTAAAAAAAAATAGTACAAATTTAATACTAAATAATGCAATATGAATCGATCGAATTCAGGATCTGGTCCCGCCATTATAACGGTTACGTGTCGATCGGCGTTTTTTCGCTCTTATGCCGGCGACATACAGCGTTTTTCGCTCAGCTTTAGCCGATTCCGTGCCGACTGATTAGGAGAGACCTTAATTCGTCTGAAACAGGGGATGATGGTATGTTGAAGCCTCCTTTTATAAGGATTGAAGTTTTTGGCCAAAATACAATAAAACAAGGATACTAAAAGAACCTATGTTAGGTAATGCCTTTATCATTTTCGTAAATCATTGTCATTACCTACTCAGCTCTGCTCCAAATGTTCACATAATGTGCTGCCTTTGCATACAGACTGCATTTTGTAGAATGTTCTGAAGCCAAATCTAGATAACAGGCTTTGTGTTTATTTCCGCTCCTTTCATAGCTGCGTTGAAACTAAACTTATTTGCAGGGGATTGTTGTGCTAGCCATGGATTTATGAATTGTTATGGATACCACCTCGCTATATAACATACTGTGGCTGTATTGTCTTAAGGCAATACAAACTAATATCCAAAATGATTGAAATGAAATGCTTATTTACGGTAGGAAATATACGTTGATTTTAGTTAGTGCAAATATTTTCTAATTGAAAGGAATTTAAATTTGTTCGATGTTAATAACTATGTTCTTATTGGGTCGGCAACGCGCATGTGACACCCCTGGGATTGCAGGCGCACATAGGCTACGGTGACTGCTTTCCATCAGGCGGGCCGTATGCTTGTTTGCCACCGAGGTGGTATAAAAAAAAAAGGTAGGATCAATGGGCCTACGCGATAGATTGCAAAAAAATTTACATAGTTAAAGGCATTAAATGGACACAAATAATTACGACACAAGTGCGAGAAACATGAAATTCGAAACGAGTGGCGATGTTTTAAAACACGACCGATAGGGAGTGTTTTAAATCGATACGAGGTTACGAATTTCGTTTTTGCACGTGTCTCGTACGACGTTTTCTAGTGCAGATGGCCCTCCGAAGTTTTGGTCCTGACGTAAAATGACACACTTCTTCGCACTAGAGCCTAAAAAGGCACCATCTGTACTAAAATAGTATATTACGACACAAGTGCGAAAAACATGAAATTTAAAAACGAGTGGTGTCCCGGTGAGGATCTGGGCTTATAGAATTGAGAATAATTAAAGTCACAGATACGTGCAAAATATATATTTGACTAATGATGATGATTGTCGCAATGGGGTAGGTTCTACGGAAATTTTCAAATTCACACGCTAAGTCCCGTCTACTTTGCGGTTAGGTACTCTCGCCTGGTAAGTGCCGTCGTTGGTGTGAGCGGGTGAGTTCTGTGGCCGACTGTACTGGTATGGCAGCCCCGGGGGTGACGACGCGGCAGGAACGTGGACCGGCGAGAGTGACGAGGGCCAGGAATTAATAACCCGAACGTTGGACCCTGGAACGCGTCGACCGAGAGAATAAGTAATTACCCGGTTACGTGATTTATGAACACCCCGGCATAAGGCAGAAAAAGGGAAAGCACCTATAATGTAGAAGTGATGCGTGGATGTTCACAATCAGAATCGGAGATTACAAGTTGGACAAAATGTGCAGTTAATTAAAAAGTCAAAAAAATGAGGGTGGAAATAATTTCTGATGCAATACTGTTACAACAGCGTGATTGTGCAAAATCAAGTAATGAATTCAGATAAGTAGTTACATTTTGATTCAGATCTAGGCAATTATCAAAACAGCGTTCGTTACAATCATAGAAAAGCACTAAAGTTTTCTTAATGTCTAATTAGCAACATTTAACTATATTTGCGTGAATAAATTTACCACTTACCCAATTTGGGGTTTTCCACACTCGCGTTATTGTGAAACTTTTAATAATAAAATCTTCCGAGGAACGTAAGAGACGACACTTAACAAATTACGGTTACGATTTCCACCAGTAGGTACGTATTAGAGACCGAATATGTGTGACGTGCGTTCAATCACGGAAGAAGATTTGAAGTGTCGGACAGCGATGCACAATGCAACTGACCATAGGATAACAATAGGACTCGATACCGTGGGCGCTAAAATGTTGCATGCGAATGGATCGGGGAGCGCTAAGACGGCGCCGACGAGTATTGCGTTAGTTTTTATTGTTTTATAATATGATTTTAATTGTAATTACATAAGAATTGTAGTTAGTAAGACTAGTTTTAAGTAGTATTTATTAATTTTGTAATATATTTTTAATAATAATAGATTTAAGTAACGTATAACGTTACAGTGGCAATGTTTTAAAACACGACCGATAGGGAGTGTTTTAAATCGAAACGAGTTCCGAACTTCGTTTTTGCACGTGTCTCGTACGACTTTTTTTAGTCCTGATGGCCCTCCTAAGTTTTGGACCTGACGTAAAAGACACTTCTCGCACTAGAGCCTAAAAAGGCACCATCTGTACTAAAAACAAAATTTAACGTCATAACAACAAAATTTTCTGTGAGAATAGGCACTTACAGTCTTATCTCTTGTCGGTGTACAGTTGACTTATTAAACACAAACGGGTCTTAATCGCGTAAACATACGTTTAATTATATCCTGACGTTTCGGGCTCATGCCCGACGCGACGTTACACCCGTGGTCGCAGGCGCACTACCCGCAGAAGTCGCAGAAGATCCATTTAAATATATCAATTTAGTCATCACAGGGCTTATTATCTTGTTTCTTGTTATGTTACATACTGTATTGACTAAATCTAGACTGGTCAGGTAGAATCCATTAGCTCTAACTACATCCAATTACTAACTCGGAGACGGCGGCCATATTTTACCTTCGATCCCTAAGGACTACAATATATCACCTATGTGGCTACTAGTACTAGGGATGTGAAATGTGACAGAAAAATCGATTAGGTATGTTATTCAATTATTCCCTCTCTCTTCTGCCTCTCCTCTCCTCTGTGGCTCAGTCGGGAGTAGCGATGTACCGAGGAGAAGTTTCATAAATTGCGAATCTTCTATAGAGAATGTCCAAAATGTCCTCGGCAATTTGATTTTTACAAGCTATCTAATCATGCCAAAACCGTCGTATGCCTTTATACATGCCTTTTATGGTACATTGTTATGCCTTGGTTACTCAAAAATACGAATATTATTGAAAAATCCCTTTGGTCCGTTTTCGTAATTATGGTTTCGTAGTTAGCTACGTAAGAGGAATTATTTTTCGCCGTTTCGTAATTGATTACCAAAGCGGAATTTATTTTCCGTTTTCGTAATTGCTTGATAATTCTTCTTTCGTAGTTAATTACCAAAACATATTTATTTTTCTTATTTCATAATTAATTACGAAAAAAGAATTTACTGCACTAGTTAATTTTCATAAACTGCCTGATACTGTTTTTGAGATGATTGTTCGGTTTAGCCATTTTTCATCATAATTTTTAGGCGATAGATTTCCACTGCTGCTGGACATAGGCCGCCCTCAGAGCATGCCTTAAAGATCGATCGTGAGCAGTCGGCATCCAATAGCTGAGGATTTTAAACAGAATAAAATGGATTGCTTGTAAAGACTGTGGCCAGAAAATAAGTGTATTCCCGTTGCCAGTTGTTGGTGAGATTTTTTCGCCACCTTGTATATTGTTAGTCTTTTGCTGCATGTTATGATATAATTTGTCATGTTTTTTTTCATAAGACAACTTTTATTTTATTGGGTAGGTACATATTAGGGCTACCGGTATTTTTGTATTAGCAATACCGGGATCGCGGTATTTTTCATACAAAAATACCGGTATTAATTACCAACAATAGGAAAAAAACATCAATAGGTATTAAAGTTAGGTGCATCATCAGCCTATGATAGTCCACTGCTAGACGTACGCCTGAATATTAACTATGCGTATAGATGCATTAAAAGGTAAATACCCATAATCGCCACGCTGGGCAAGCAGATTGGCGATCGCAGTAATGTGTCCACTATGTTGACGCTGCTGCCCATCATCAACCTTTTATCAAATAGTGGTCTGTGACACTTCAATCAGACCTTAGTCGACTCTTGCGACACCCGCAGGTGAAGTTGGGGTAGTGACAAATGTATTCTTACTGCCGTTACCACACGGCACACAATAATTTGGTGCAAACAATATCAAATTTTTATATTTCATCTTGTGGAAAAATAATTTATCGAAGTTCCGATTTAATTGTTTAATTTAGAATTTATTTAGTGTTAATGATAATTTATTTCAATAATCGTATAAAGGAATGAATTAATTACGAAATTGCAACAAATTCCAATTTGTAGACAACACAGCTTTCGTATAGATTATAATCAAAGCTCATTGCAACATAATCAGTTTGTAGGTTTTAGAATTTTGAGAGTAGACCGGCCAAGTATCTATCTATTTTCGCATAGCGAAGGATAGCGTATCCAAAATTACTTTCGTTCAAAGGCTTTGCCTTAAGGTACAAAATATATATTTTAACCTCTAAATCTTTATCCCGATTTTAGCTAAAGTATCCAGTAATAAAATTAAAAGTTTTAGAAAGCTAAAACATTACTTTACAACGTTTATAGAGACATCAAAGCAAAATTCCAGAAATACTTAAGCCGTAGAAGTTCGGTAGCCGACAGCCCTAAGTGTGATTGTGGGAAGTTGAAACGTTATCCTGCGTTACTGCCGCTTCATTTAGTTGGGGGCGCAATTTAGGGTTGCCACTCAATTTATGTCTGTATTAACTTAAAGAAGTTAACAAAAAAATAACAACAATAAATATACAAGAATATAATGTTTTCTTCGGTTACCGCGATGATTTTGCCGTGGACAAGCGCCCTGCGTATGCTCAATCAGGTTGCTACCCGGATTGATTTGTTCCATTGTTCTGAGAATGCTTTTAATATAACTACTTTGTTTGTTTTATGTTACGTGTCTAATAATTAATGTGTATTTAGGCTTAAGTTTACTACACTGACGCATAGGGTAATTGTCATGATAGTGTTGTATTGGTACTTGAAATAAAAAAAAAATGACTCATGACATAAAGCTATTTAAAACCACAGATCACGAACCCTGTAAAGTGTTAGAAACATCGGAATATAGTTTAATTTAATTAATACGCGTGTAGACGTATATGTATTATTTATTAATATAACGATTATGGGCATTTACCTCCCAATACGTCTATACGCATAGTTAATAGTAGAGGCCTAAGTCCAGCAGTGGACTATTATAGGATGATGATGTGATGTGATGTATGAAAGTGAACTTTACCATAGCTTTGTAGAAAGCGACCAAGATTTCTGCTTCGAACATGTAGGGAAATCCTCGGATCATTAAAAAAAACCGTCTATACGGATACGCTACTACAGGCTGTCACCGGGATTCGAACATGTAGAATCATTACCTATTCAGCCACGGAATCCGTCTAAGCAAAGTAAAGATTTATAGAGCGGGGACCACGGAAGACATAAAATAAAATAATTTGTCTTCGAGGGACAACCCTGAGTTCAGTAAATTATCGTTCAATATCTCAAGACTATTCTTGATATCCGAGGATATATCTTTTTCGGTGTAACTTTAACGGAAATCGACATAATTCAGTTTCGTGCTAAAAATAGACATGTTTTATTATGATATGATGTATGATTTGCGTCGAAATAGTTATACGTGAACGTTGGGGAGAAATACGTCGGCGATTGTCATTGTATTTGTATTGCCTATTGTAATTATCTATTCAAATTTCCACGGTTCGTACTTACACGTTCTAAAGGTTATTAAAAAAAACTCCATCTAGTCAGGTTCATAACGACAACTAAGCACTAATTTTCAATAAAAACTATGTTATAATTATATTAAATAAACGCCGATCAAGTTTAAATACCTAAAGATATCGTATTTAATTTTCGTCACAAACCCGGTTGTCGGTTCTACGGCTGATATATCCAGCCCACTGCCACATCAGCTTGCTCATACGATGGGCTACGTCGATCATTATGGTTCTCTGCCGGATAACCTCATTTCTGATTCGATCCTAAAAAGAGACGCCGAGCACAGCCCTTTCCATAGGCCACGATATTGTTCTAAGGCGACCGGCTTAGCGGAACATCATACATGCGGAGGTATCCATATCAGCATCCCGCTCCAACTCATGGATTCGGTCGCCTTAGTAGACCAATGTCGTGACCGGGCCTTTAGCTCGCTGAGCGACATTGCATTTGTCGACCCGCCGTACCGTCAGTGTCCACGTTTCGGCTCCGTACCTACGTTATGACGGGTAGGACGCACTGATTGAAGACAGGGGAACCCGATTGCAATTACGGTTTTTTAATGTCACGCTAATTGGGTGTCCTTAAAAATGAAAATGCCCATTTTTTTAGAACGAATGGGCTCAATGCATATTTAAGTGTTAGTAAAATACAAATATATTTTTTTTATATTGGCAAAACAAAGTGGTACCACTCCACCTGATCGTAAGTAAGTAAAAAGTGGAGCCCAAATCGCGGCCACAACGAACAGGAGACCAGCAGTAACCAGTCAGTTGCCACCGCCGTGCTGGCCCGCTAGGTGCTTCTTATTGTAACAGAAACAACAATTCTACACACAAATAAATAAAAAATTTACTGTATGAGCAGGATCAACAATGTGATCAAATTATTTTTCTAAATGATACAATAAAACAAATTATTCTTTATAAACATTTTAATATAAAACTCAAACATGAAAATGCAACTAAATCAATCTAATAACAATTCAATTCATTATTCATTATTCAATTCTTAACCCTAACATTTTACAATTAACCAATCGACATTAAACTTTATACAATAATATTTTGAATTAATAAACAATATGACAACTGTTAATCAATTATTTTCATCATGACGTCACAAATCAATTTAATCTACACCGTTCGTCAAAAGAAAACGAAAAAATGTAAATAAACAGAAAACTTGTATTTCAAAATCACGCACTTTTAGTAAACATCCCAGCGCACTCAAATTGTTTGCTGAGATCGCGAAACGTCTGGTCGACGTAACTAAAGACCGAAGAGCTGGCGACTTCCTCTCACAACGCATCAGTATTGCGATACAGCGAATAAAATGCCGCCAGCATCCTCGGTACAATGCCTCAAGGGCCAATCTTAGATATATGTTAGGTTAAGTAGATTAGTTAGATTTAATCTATGTACATAAGTAAGCTTAGCACATGATTGGCGCGACAGTATCTCGCAGCGAGACAGACTATCCGTCCCTCTTTTGTTGATATAGCTAGACGGGACGGGATATCTATTTCGCGGCGACATACTATCGCATCAATCGTGTGTTAAGCCTAAAATTGTAGTTTTGAAAACAATCTTGATATTTATTATTATTAACGTAAAAATATATATGCGAACGTGTTTCACGATACGTGAAAGTCGTCAAATGCTAAAGAAAGTCGGCCATATTTGTTTACATATTTTTTTCTAATGCGGAACGGTATATAATATGATATAAAAGAAAACCGGATTTAATAATGATATACCGCGTGGTGACGGCAATAAGAATCATTTGTCACCACCCTAACTCTTCCCGTGGGTGTTAAAGCTTAGTCAACTAGGGATTCAACACTTTGAGTGCGGGGAACTCCCGAGGGGAGTTCTCTGTGGGAGGTCCATTTTCGCTACAAAGCGGAAAAATCACGGGATCTGCTACGAACGTAGCGCGTAGCACTCGTCCGCAATGAAAGTTTTAAGTCACTGATTTACTCAAGATTGATGATGGGCAGCGGTATCATCATAATGGACACATGTCATTACTGGAATCGCCAATCCGGTTCCCAAGTGCGATTATGGGTATTTATGGGTGTTCCATGCGCGTGGAAACATAAGTCCAGCAGTGGACTAAAATGGACTGATGATGATCGCGGTCTTTATTATGTGATAATTTTTAGCTAGATTGATTGATAACATTGAAAATATTTATGAAATAAATTTGTGACATCACAACATTCGTTAGTTATTTGGTCTACAATATTAGTCTCTAAAATCTGTACAAATTACAATAGATCAAATCATCATTCGTAACTCTTTAATAATTTACATTAACTATAATTTTATTGATATTTGGCCGTCATCTATCACTGGCTGAGTTTATACAAACATAAGTATAATTTGTAAGTATTATACATTGTTGTAAGTAAGCATTGGCTATGTAGAGTTTTCTAAAGGTATGAATAGCCGTCATATTAAGGTTCAAGAAAATGTGGCTCTATTATTTTTATGTCGTATAATTTGTTAACAATCTTTTTTTATGTGAGTGAGATGACGATGCAGTATTATGGATTAATAGAGGTTAATGCTTTCGTCCGAAACAAGTACAATGAAATAGAAAAGTTGAATGAATGACACGAGTGACATTGTTTTTTTTTTCTATTTCATTGTACTGATTGCGGATGTTAGCATTAGTCTCTGTTCATACATAAAACTGCACAAATGTCATCCCACTCACTTAATAAAAAAATGGTGATAAAATATAGGACATAAAATAAAAGAGTCGCATTTTCCTGAAACTTAAGACGACGGCTATCAGGAAAAAATATAATATTTATACCTTCAGATAACTTTACATAATTATACATGTGAGAATCATTTAAACATGTAGCAAACTATGTCAAAAATTATATTTTTGGTAAAAGTTTTTACCGTCGACTGTATGTTTAGTAATTTCATCCAAATTATATCCTTTTTCACTAGGCCAACCGAATTGGACCCAGGGCTATCGTTTGAAACTAAAATTATTGGATTACGTCCTTTGACAAAGTTTCATAAAGGTTAAGACGCACTTGTGTACATTCTGTCTCAAATATATAATTATATGTTGCAATAAGATGAATATAATTTAGGTAAAATGTTGCCGTGTGGTGACGGCAGTAAGAATGCATTTGTCACCACCCCAACTCTTCCCGCGGGTGTCGTAAGAGTCGACTAAGGGATTGAAGGGTCACTGACTATTCTTTGATTTGATTGATGACGGGCAGCAGCGTCATCATAGTGGACACATTACTGCGATCGCCAATCTGCTTGCCCAGCGTGGCGATTATGGGCATTTACCTCCTAATAAGAGGCCTAAGTCCAGTAATGGACTGAGAAAGGCTGATGATGTATGTATGTAATAATGCGATTGTGAGGTCTGTTAGCTGTAATCTTCGTCGTTATGGCCGAAAAAAAGTGGCCAGTGGTGTAGGGTTAGAACCGGAGGTAGATTTTATATTTTAATTTTATTTTGATATCGTCGAAAATTCTTTTCGTTTGCCTATTTGAATGATGAATCGTTTTAAATTTTGATTAGACCGATTTTATTCCGCTGTTCTGCAGAACTATTCCACCACCGTATAATAAGTAATAATTATGTATATAAAATAAAAAAAATATAGGGAGCAACCAATATATGTGAATTCTTCTTTAACGACATTATCATTTCAGTTGCGCAAGTAAAATTAACACTTTGAGCGCGGGGTACTCCCGAGGGGAGTTCTCTGTGGGAAGTCAATTTTTTCTACAAAGCGGAAAAATCACGGGATCGGCTACGAGCGTAGCGCGTAGCACTCGTCCGCAAGGAAAGTGTTAAAACATAAAGTAAATTCAGTATAAATTCAATAGAAAGTTGTACTATTTTAACGACAATCTTAACAGCGTAAACTTACTTTTATTATTATCCTGATGTTTAAAGTATAATATTCATGACGTTACGTGATAATCGTCAAAGTTTCAAAAAGTTGTAAGTCATAGATTACCTACAGCAGGCACACATAGAAGGTCTTCGCATACTATAACAACTCCACGGCAACGCGGCAGCAACTCGACTCACACCCACGATGAGTGGATCCACCCAGTGGTCTCTAGTGGACAACGCGGTGTCAACGACTACTGAGTAGGCAATGAAAATGGTTGCTCGATATACGTCAGTCGCAAACGTATAGTCGTTGCGTGGACAACGTGTGGTCGTTGTGTGACAAACGAGACGGGGTTGACCTTAAGTGTACGATGCGTAGGCCACTCGTCGTACACTATTTTAATATCATTTTTTGAAATTAAACCTTGAACATATGACACAGGGTTTAAAAATTCAATGATTAGACTTGAGTCGAGTGGGTGTGGAGTTGATATAGTGTGCGAGAACATAGATACGTACTGAATTGGTTTTGGCTAGCGTTAAAATTAAAATATTTTAAGGGTATTTTCATAATTATATATCTCCAAATTATATTAATATGCTTAATACACAAATGCGTCTTATTGCAACATAAACTTGTAAGTTTTTATAATCATAATTTGTAGGTTTTTTTACCAATGTAAAAAAGTCTTAATTACAATTTGTTAACGCATAATGTAAGTGTGCTCTAAGGCTAAACTTTATAATTTAGACTAAAAACTTCTACCAATTAGCTTTGAAGGAATCTTTCCGTGCACAAATTGAATATTAACTAAAAGTCCCTAAGTCGTTATTTTTACGAAGCACCTAAAACTGCTGTTTAGTTTTTGCTGGTGGTAGGACCTCGTGCAGGGTCCGCCCGGATAGCTACCACCGTCTTACCCGTTAACCTGCCGCTAAATAGCAGTGTTTGCACTGCTGTGTTTCGGTTTAGGGGTAAGATAGCCGGTGTAATTAATGGCATAGATAGAGGCAATCCATCTAAGTCCTCAGGGTAGGCAGCGTATAGGCAATTGTTTGATCGCTATATCCATGGCTCTCAGTTCTGTCATCAGCCAAATCGATTTACACTGATCAAATGAAAATCTTCACTATGAATGTCATTAGAGCGACAAATGTGCGAGGCAATTGACACATTAATAGTTTTTGTGCGATTTACAAAAAAAATCCCAAAAACCTGATTATTTCAGATCTGCATGAGCTTGGGGTCATTCGAATAAGAATCACGAGCCGATTTGACCTACATAATAAAAAATAATGACCTAAAAATTCCTTTTCTGCCCTTCGGTCGCCAAACAGCACTTTTCTGGCCATTGCGCTAAACTAAGTTGCCGCCTGCCGGCTCCGTTGAGCAGAAAAATAATATACACACCTCGGCCGTTAAATGGGAAAGCCTCGTTTGTCGGCCTCGGATTTGCCTCGGCCTACAATTACAGGTCATCCGAAACATTTTCCACTTAAATGCCCTTGGCATGTACAGTCAAGGGCATCAATACATATACACTTTTTTATCTTAGGTATGCCGTAAAACTAAGGTGCAAAAGTGTATACATATTTTTGCCCTTGACTGTAATCTACTATTGTGTACATGTACATTTTTTTTGTATGATCTTACTACGAGCGTCACATAACGGAAACTCAAATTTTGTACGAAAGTTTTGTGATATATTTTTAATTACCTAATCGAATCAGCTCGTGATTTATTGCTTCGAATGATTAAGGTTTGCTTTTTATTTGGAAAACGCCCGTTTGTGACATTGACTTAAGCTATTATCGATCCATATAGTTTTCATTTAAAACATTCAAAATAAATCTTATTGCTTATTTATCAAAAGAATTCTCTAGTAACATTATACTAGTATTTTACACTTTAAATTGTTCCGTTTCTTCTAAATCTAGAAACTGCAGCCTTACCGCGAACTTCGAAATCCGCAAATTTGGAGTGACAGAGACAAATCTCCGAAATTTACGAATTTCGGTGTTCGCGGTAGCAGGCCTGTATTGTCCAACATTTACTACATTCAATGCACACCAGGGTGCTTAGACAAGTTGCCAATCGCTAACGCTCAATCGTCAATCGTAAACGAAAGGCAGCTAACTGTCTTTCTCGCACTAATATGAAAGAGTGGCAGAGAAGGAAAACTACGACGCGCTACTAAGCGTTACAGATGTAGTGAGAAATGACTTGCCTTCGGAAACGTTCGTCAACGTCATGCTGTTTCAGTCTATCTCACTGAGACTGACAGTAATAGCTGTCATGCTACTTTAGTCAGACTCGGTGACACTGCCTGAAACAGCATGTGTTTACGAACGTTTCCGAAGGCAAGTAATTTCTCACTACACCTGTAGCAATTGGCAACTTGGCTAAGCAATGGAGCCTACCGCAAATTCTGAAAATCGTAAATTTCGATCATCTTTTTCTGTTAATCAAGTGATGCATTCGTTGAAGTGACAGAGACAGAATTCGTGGTAAGTCTAGTTTTCTATTTCACCGACGCATAGAACACCGAAAAGTCAGATTCTTGTTGTTTGAATTAAGATTACTTACACAAAATTGTACTGATATACATTTACATCAAGTTCGCTACACAACTATAATGAACTCATTATACAACGCTGTAGGCAACTATAATAAATTCAACAAATTGCGTGCCAGCAAAAAAGACATCAACGAGCGGCCACCTCAGGATCTGCACTTCGTTTCAGCGTATTTATTTCATTATTTAATTTTGTTTACTTACTTTTTTAATTGGAGAAAAAGTATTGCATGTACACAATAGTGTTATAATTAAGCTCTTCGATCTCGTACCTTACTTAGGCCTCTCAGAAAGTATCTCAGCAAACAAAACCTAAACAAAGCACTCGACTAAAAAGCTCTCTATTATAACACGATTGTGTAAAAGACTATTAAAGATACGTGGTCTCGTAAAATAAAAGTGTTATTATTTCACTGCGTTAATACATAATATATAACGTATGGAATGCTGTAAAATGAATACAAAAAATAATTTACATAATGAGCGTCGGTGAAAAAGAAGTGTTACTAACAAACCTGAAGTTTAGGCTCCAGACACGAGTCTAGAACCTCATCGAATGCTATCTATTTGGTTCAACATCAGCTTTCACGACCACCCTCTTCGTACAGTCCGTCTCACAAAAACACCTCTGCGGATACACCTTATCCACAGACGACCCAAGATTCCTCGGCAGCGTCTTAGCTTTCTTATAAAAGTCACTTTTCAAACAATAATCATAAATCAGTTTTGGTCCTTCGTCGAAGTATTGGCTGTAGTAACCGTCGTAGTCTTCGAAAGAGACGCTTTTTGTGTGTTCGTAGATCTGGTAGCTTCCCTCTGGCCGGTGTCTGCGGGGGAGGACCCAGGAGCCAGGGGGGGTCGGGGCCCAAGGGGGGGGCCCCGAAGGTCACCCTCAGCGAATTGGCTTGGAGACGATGATGACGTCGGGCGCTGATCGGGTGGTCTCGGAACTCATCGGGCGACGGTCGAATTTCTTTTCTGTGGAATTAATAAGATATAAACCCTTTAACAGGCAGACAAATAACAGAAATACATTAAACTCATTGTGACATCATTTTGAATGTGGTTGGAAATGTATTCCCTATGCCTTATGCCCCGGCCACGACATTGGTCTATGGCGACCAGCGGCGAGCGAATCCATGAGTTGGAGCGAGATGCCGATATGGGTACGAGGTCGCCTTAGACCGATGTCTAAACCGATGTTATAAAGAGTTAAACATTGAAAAGTGTGTTCGAATAAAAAAAATACAGTATTCTCATATATTATAAATTTATTATATATTTTAACAGATGCATCAGTTAACTAAAACCTCGTCGTGAAAGTATTGTTTAATGTAATGGAATAAAACATATGCTATGACGTCATCTGCGAGCTTCGCATTTCCTCTAGGCCGCCAAATAGGCGTCGAATTACACCAGTATTCATTCAAGCACCTAAAAACCTGATGATCTGACTAGAATAAAGTACTAAGAAATTTGATAGCGCGATTCAAGATCGCCATTCGGCGCCATCTAACGTGTAATTTAGTAACTCACGTTTGATAGACTCCTGCGGCGTCGCCTGCCGTAGTAGTTCAATGGTGATCTCGGAGGTGTTGGCGGGCGCGGGGGAGGGGCGCACGATGGTTGCGCCGGAGTAGCCGAATGTGGAGAAGCCGCGGCTGTTTGAGGAGTTTGTTCCTAGAGAAGGATACCATATTGAAACATCAAATTGAAAAATTGATGTGACACAGGGCCTTGTTACGTCATCTTATCTGTGTGTTGCCCTACTTGGCGTCTTCCATTAGGCGCAAATTGTTAGGCCATGTTCACACGCTGCGATCGTGTCCACAAAAATGGGCTCGCCGGAAGACCAGCGTTGGCTTTCGGGTCGACATTATGCTGAGGCGAGTCCATTTCGTGGTATAATATTTAATGCTGAATTTGTCTGTTTTGTTTTGTCATGTCATGCTTGTTATATTTGCCACGAATAAATTATTAGTATTTGTATTTGTATTACAATATTTAAAGGAGATCCGTAGGCAAACTAAAGTTACTGACATAGCCCTCCAGATTAGCAAGTTGAAGTGGCGATGGCAAGCCACATTGCACGCAGAGCAGATGATCGATGGGGTCGAAAAGTGGAGACCACGGCTAGGTAAGCGCAGTGTAGGACGTCCTTAATTAATTAATAACAAGATGGACAGACGACCTTATGAAGGTCGCCGGGACACGCTGGATGCAGGTTGCATTTAACCGGTACACGTGGAGGACCAGAGAGGAAGCCTATGTTCAGCAGTGGACGTCTTGTGGCTGAGATGGATTGAATATTTAAATGCCGTGTGGTGACGGTAGTATAAATGAATACATTTGGCACTACCCCAACTCTTCCCGTGGGGGTCGTAAGAGTCAGCCAAAGAATTCAAGTGTCACTGACTATCTGACCATTTATTTATCGAAGATTGATGATGGGCAGTATCATCGTGAAACATACTGGACACACTACTGCGATCGCCAACCCGCTTGCCCTAATGCGTCCATACGCATATGCTAAGGAGTCCTTGTCCAGCGGTGGACTGATTTAGGCTGATGGCATAGTGCTTAAATTTTGCAGTTTTTGACTATTTTTTGCTAAAGGAGCACAAGATTGAAAGAAGGAAAATAATTTAATCAAACCAAAAATCGTTGATAGAGTTTATTAATGTGCATAACATATATATTTTTTAGAATTTTATATCGCGTAGTTTTTAAAAATAGAGGGGGGACACATTTTTCAGACTTTGAGAGCAGAGCTGATATCTCGAAAATGATTTGCTTATATAAAAATGAGATTTATAAACCTTCATATCATTTTAAAAAACCTTTCTGTTAATACCCCACACGCTTAAATACAACTAAAAAAATGTTTCTATCCCTCAGTTACATGTATGGAGGGCCCCCACCCCAATGGTTTTTTTTACAATTTAGTATCCTAATCCTGTAGCGGTTCATACAAAACATATCCTTACCAAATTTCGTTACTGTAGTATTTATAGTTTCCGAGTAAATCGTCTGTGACAGACGGACAGACGGACAGACGGACATGACGAATCTATAAGGGTTCTTGCCATTTTGGCTACGGAACCCTAATAATACAGTAAATAAAACACACAAAAAAGAACAGAGTCTAGTTAAAATGTAATCCCACTCAGCATTTTTAGTTGCGAAATTCAGGTATAACATATACTCGTACTTAGTAATTACTTTTCTGTGAATCTCTAAGAGCGTAATATGAAACTTCAGATGGCGGTTTGTATTTTAAGGTGAATTTTGAATAAATAGTCTTATTTTTTTTCCATATAATTAAGTTTTGCCTTACCATCGGAACTAGGAGCGGTGTCCACTTGGAACAGACTCTCCCTTGTTTGGCAACCGGACTCCTTCGTGTCGGGCGCCCCAACCGACGCGTCTCTTATCTCCTTCCTCTCTTCTTCCTTTGAAGCTTTACTCCTGGAACAAGGAATTACTTTAAAATTAAAAGCATTAAGAAAAAAAAATCTGAATAATAGTACATTACTATAGAGAACGGGAAACGAAGGATTACAGGCCAAGTAGATATATCTGGCCGAAGGATCCTGTAACCCTGTTTCTCGCCGAGATTTGTATAGTGCTTTTCTCAAACTTGCCATGAAATGAAACGAACTGATTTTGCCGAACCATACTATTTAATTTGTAAATAAACCAATAGTACAGTATCGTAAAATATTTAAAAAAAGCATACGCGACTAACTTTTTTTTTAAATCTGTTGGAGGTATCCTCTTACCTGGTGGTATAGACATTCGTTCTAAGGTATTTTTTTTTCTGTGGCTGAATGTCAAGGCCTAGTGTCACAATTTGACGTTTCAGATCCAGAGACAGTTTGTTTGCAGTCTAAGGTGTGAAATAAATACATGAAATCTCTTTACATATCATCTTAGCACATGACACCGGATACATAGTAGTTCCGGGTTTAATTTAAAGTAAGTAACATCAACATTCCGTAGCAAGTTTGAGAAAAAACTGTTAGTAGTTTCTGAATGGAACGACTATGAAGACCTGGGGAGAGAACATCATAGCGACTTTCAGTTTAGGTGTCAGTACAAGGTGTCAAATTGTCATATACAACCGACTTCAAAAGAAGGAAGTTTTCAATTCGAATGTACGTTTTTTATGTTTGTTACCTCAGAACTACGATCAAATAAAACATGGAAGCCGGACACCATACTAAATTGCCTTTCAAAAAAGGTCCTGGATTTTAGTTAACAAGTTCCTCCGTTCAATGAATCACGACAATGAATTTGAATGTCAAGCTATAAAAACTTAAACCCTCATTTAAAGTAGTTGTGATTGGTCCATCAAAGTTTTGATTGGCTAAATTCTATAAACATTTTGTCAAAGATGTTGCGCCGAAATATGCGCAGTGTCACGTAATGCGCTATGTCCTGCCAAGTGCCTATCTTGGCACAATTGAACAATTGTGTTTGGGGCTTTGAGCTGGCGTTAGATGTCCATGTTATATTATGGTCGCAGACGTCAACTGATAGGATCTTGGAGAAATCGGTTGGAATCGCTTTTTTTAATTTGGTGATGATTATTTACCTCAATGACTGCTCTTTCCGACTAGCATCACTCCGCCTAGGTCTCCCCTTGTACTCTATCCTGATGTCTTCAGTCGGTATCGGCACGCTGTCCGGCCAATCCTCGTGGTCCAGGGACGTGTTGGGGTGGAGGAAGTCTGATTCGATGCTGCTGGACTGTAATGAAGAGAGTTTGTATAATTTTATGTACTATGATAACAGATACTACTATGATAGCGAGAAGGGATGTTGGGAGGCCATTGCTTCGCTTTAAAGATTGTGCCAAGAGGGACATGACGGCCTTTAAAATTGACCATTGTAATTGGGAGACGCTTGCGGGGAATCGATTGGAGTGGTGAAAAAGCATTGACGACGGTCGGAAGTATTGCGATGGGTCCTGGTTCGCAACCTTAGCTGACAGAAGGGAAAAAAGGCACTTTGGGGGCACATCAGACACGAACTTCCCCTGTCAGTCTTGTGGCAAAGTTTGCCGCTCTCGCATACGTCTATTTAGCCACCAAAAGCGATGTCTTCAGGGCATTTACACCTGAAATCGTCTGAAATAGACGCAAAGGCCATTAGTTGTATGATAGCAAGCTGAAGTGGCAATGTGCAGGCCACATTGCACGCAGAGCAGATGGTCGATGGGGTCGAAAAGTGCTCGAGTGGAGACCACGGCTAGGCAAACGCAGCGTAGCACGTCCACCCACAAGATGGACAGACGACCTTATGATGGTCGCCGGGACACGCTGGATGCAGGTCGCATCTAACCGGTACATGTGGAGGTACAGAGGAGAGGCCTATGTTCAGCAGTGGACGTCTTATGGCTGAGATGATGATGATGATGATAATAAATAATAATAATAATAATAATAAATATCTTGGGACATGTTACACAAATCGACCTAGTCCCACGGTAAGCTCAATTAAGGCTTTTGATGTGGGTACCAGGCGACGATATATATAATAGATAGATACATATAGATACTTAAATACATAGACAGCCATGACCAAGGAACAAACATTTGTGATAAATAAATACACAAAGAATGCCCTCGCCGGGATTCGAACCCGGAACCTCCAGCTTCGTAGGCAGGGTCACTACCAACTAGGCTACGGAGGCTGACAAGTACATCAACATAATGATGATGATGATGATGATAACAGATAAGTTCTACCATAGCCTGTAGCCTTCTTATTCTACCATAGCCTGTTGTCGTACTACAAGCTGGCAAATAAACAAAAGCAGATACACTAGCAAAGAGGTAATGGAATGAGCGCGATAGACTACATTACGTATCGAGTAAACGCGAACGTAAACTTCAATTGAAATTATTATTTATTGCCACCAAAGAACGAAAAGAAAAAACAGAAGAAAGACTATGTTGAAGCAACAAAAGCTCACATACCGGTTGACGACATATGACGTCACGGCTCCCCGCTCCGATCACCTACCTGCAGCCAGACTGCACCGTACAGCCGGAGTGGCAACACAATATTCTAAATATTCTGATATCACGACTGTTGATTCTTAGAGTTAGTTATTTTATAATTAAAAGAAGAGATTTGTACTATCCTGAAGTTCTTCATTTAATACCACGCCCGTCGGTCCCTGAAGAGCTTAATTTGAGGAGTACACCCTACAGACTATTCTGAAGATTATTCTAAAAACGAATTGACTTACGACTAATAAAGTAGCAAATGGTCCCGGCGTCAACTAAATACAAAAACTAAGGCGACCGGCGGTGAGCGAATCCATAAGTTGAAGCGAGTGGCCGATATCGGAAATCCTTCTCGCACGTATGGATTTCCGCCCCGCCGGTGACCTTGACTAATGGCGTGGCCAGGCCATATATATTATGTTACCGTTTCAATTAATTATTATTTAATTAAGAATGTAGTTATTTTATAATAGTAATTAACTTGGACTTCTAAATTGTTAGTAGCTTTATGGTCACAGGTAGAATTGTTTTTTGTTTTTGTAATTAAATGATTATTTATTTTGATATTTGAAGAATCCTTAGCCTCGTAAGGCTCATTAAATTTTTAGGACAATTTAAATTATAGCCTAGTGTCCTTAAAAAAGGAAATTGTATTTTTTATTCTGGGTCCTACAAAATAAAATTCATATTTCTTTCAAAAATATGACGTCTTGAGCCGGTATGAGTAAATTTTGTAGTCCTAAAAATAGGACGTTGGGCTTTACGAGGTTAGCTAGCCATGCATTTAAACACAATGAAATAATTAACAACAAAACCCATAATACTCTTTACGTATATTGTTGTACATTTCGTATTCTTCCGTCGCGAAATCATATTAGCAGCATTGCCTGTCACGCTGCGGTCAGATCCCAAAGCCAAACCCTTTTTAACCCTTCTGACCCACGGAACCCTACTTCACGAGCATAAGGTTGCTTTTTCAAAGAGGTTAATGGGGAAAGAATTCTATGGAGACATTTATCCCTTTTCGAAATTAGATGACATTTTCGCGCCATCGGCTTTAATGTGAAATGTTTTTGGTTGTCATTGTGTTTTGCCCATTTGAGAAATATTGGAATTCAACTTTTTGTTTTGAGTTTGGTGGACGAGAGATTGGCGAAGAAAACTGTTGTTAATCGATAAAATATGCGCATGTTTGCAGAATTGGTCTGCATTTTATAATATATATTATACAAGCGTTATATTCTTATGTTGGTATACTTGGTATTAATTTAATCGAATTGATCTGGAGAAAACATTTTTGCCTCCTATTTTATTAGGTAATGGACGTTTTTCGGCTGTAATTATGTTGACGATGACCAAATTTTTCGTGTATTTGTGCGATAGCGTCTTGACAAGTGGTTAGCTATCCCCGATAACTTTTCTTTCCCTCCAATAAGCTTGGGAGTTTACCGGGAACTTCACATCTCTAGCCTTGACTACGTATTTCTCAAACTTATATAAGTAGATAAATCCGGGAATAGTGAAAAATTGTTGAGCAGGGCTATTTTTTTAATAATAAATAAATATTTTGGGACATCTTACACAAATCGACCTAGTCCTACGGTAAGCTCAATTAAAGTTGTCATGTGGGTACCAGGCGGCGATATATACATAATAATAGATAGATACATATAGATACTTCAATATATAGGCAGCCTTGACCAAGGAACAAATATTTGTGATAAATAAATACACAAATAATGCCCGATTCGAACCCGGAACCTCCAGTTTCGTAGGCAGGGTCACCAACAACTAAGTAACGGAGGCTTCTTTAGATAAATTTTCAAAAAGGAAGTTCCGGAATGATTTTTAAAACGTAAGATACGCAGGTCTCAGGGTGCTTAGCCAAGTTGCCAATCGCTTACGCTTGATCGTCAATCGTAAGCGAAAGGCAGCTAACTGTCTTTGTCGTACTAATATGAAAGAGTGACAGAAAGAGAAAACTACGATACGCTATTAAGCGTTAGTGATTGGCATCTTGGCTAAGCAACTAAGCATCCAGATCCCTTAGTTGTGAATAGTATATTTTACTCACTTTCCGCTGATTTCTTTGCTGCTTGTACATCTCATTGGTGTGGTTCTCCCTCTCCAGACTGGCGCGGGGCTCCGTGTCTCTGCCCAGCAGACTCGGGTCCAGCGTCAGCTGGGTCTCCACTAGCTTGTCCAGCCGGTCTTCGCAGGACTTCGCTAAGTGCTCCTGAGGAACGATTCAATTAAACTCACTTTCCGCTGATTTCTCTGCTGCTTGTACATCTCATTGGTGTGGTTCTCTCTCTCCAGACTGGCGCGGGGCTCCGTGTCTCTGCCCAGCAGACTCGGGTCCAGCGTCAGCTGGGTCTCCACTAGCTTGTCCAGCCGGTCTTCGCAGGACTTCGCTAAGTGCTCCTGAGGAACGATTCAATTAAACTCACTTTCCGCTGATTTCTCTGCTGCTTGTACATCTCATTGGTGTGGTTCTCCCTCTCCAGACTGGCGCGGGGCTCCGTGTCTCTGCCCAGCAGACTCGGGTCAAGCGACAGCTGGGTCTCCACTAGCTTGTCGAGCCGGGAACCTCACATCTCTAGTCTTGACTACGTATTTCTCAAACTTATATAAGTAGATAAATCCGGGAATAGTGAAAAATTGATGAGCAGGCCTATTTCTTTAGATAAATATTCAAAAAGGAAGTTCTGAAGGGATTTTTATAACGTAAGAAACCGCAGGTCTCAGGATGCTTAGCCAAGTTGCCAACGCTTAGCGATAGCGGTTGGCAACTTGGCTAAGCCGGCGTATCGTAGTTTTCCCTCTCTGTCAATCTTTCATATTAGTGCGACAAAGACAGTTAGCTGCCTTTCGTTTACGATTGGTGATTAAGCGTTAGCGATTGGCAACTTGGCTAAGCACTCTGATCCCTTAGTTGTGAATAGTATTTTACTTACTTTCCGCTGATTTCTCTGCTGCTTGTACATCTCATTGGTGTGGTTCTCCCTCTCCAGACTGGCGCGGGGCTCCGTGTCTCTGCCCAGCAGACTCGGGTCAAGCGTCAGCTGGGTCTCCACTAGCTTGTCGAGACGATCTTCGCAGGACTTCGCTAAGTGCTCCTGAATCAGAATCAAAATCAGAATCAGAATATATTTATTCGTTTAACATAGGTACAACATAAAGGTCTCAAAGTTTGTTACGAATCACTATGTTATGCCGACAGGCGTACGAAATTACTCCTTATTAACTAATATAATCATGCATGTAACATTAACATAGTCATGCACAATTCGTGAAGACAATACTAAAATGCAATAGATTAATTAATATAAGAAAAAAAACACTACAATAACCCAGTCAAAATTAGAGATTCAATTACATAATAATACAAAATGTCAAGTATAGCAAATACCTACTATATAATTACAAATTATTGTCATTTAGAAATTGATGTACATTATACGTCTTTATAAAATTATTTATATTCAATTGTTTAATAGTGTTCCGAAAATTTTTGATTCAATTAAACCCGTTGGATCCAGGATTTTTTTGTACAGTCTTAAATAAATAAATATCATGGGACATCTTACACAAATCAACCTAGTCCCAAGATCAGCTTAATGAAGGCTTGTGATGGAGCATTTCATGAAAACGTACGTATCATACGACACTGTTTTTCAATACTTTTGAAAAATTATATTTGTAAGCTGAGTTACGGTTTAATAATAACAGATCTAGGCTTTAAGATTGACAGTGTTTCCTAGCAGATAGCATATTTTATTAGGGCTATCATAGTGACTCGTTTAGGTGTTTTTAGACCAAACGAGCATTCGCTCATTCTATCCCTCACTCTACGAAATCAAGGAATTTTGTGTATCAAATCACGTTTAACGTTAATCACGTTTTGTGTAACGAACGAATTTCATAGAGTGGGGGATAGAATGAGCGAATGCTCGTTTGGTCTAAATGCACCGTAGATGTTTTCATGGAATGCTCCTGATGTGGACACCAAGCGACGATTTATGTATAATAGATACTTAAATAAGGTACACCCGGGTAAGACCGGACTATTTCTCGGTGAGTTGAAAGTATGTTACAAAAAAATCATAAGTCAATTCTCACTAACTTTTACCTGCAGATGTGTGATGTACGTGATAAAAGAGAACTCAAGCTTTCAATATAATTTATTTGATGCCGCTAAGCCGAATAGCTTAGGAGTAATCGACACTCTAACTTGCACAATTTTTTTTTCAAGACACCCAACCGAAAAACCTTCTTGGCTTAAGATCGGACTAGTATCTAATTTCAACTCTAAAGTAAGGAGAAGAAGGAGCATAGCTTCATGTTAAAGATCGGATCTCCAAAAATTCTCGAAAAAACTCACTTTTTTTTTAAACGTTCGTAGCTCACGACTGGTGCGGTGGAGCGGTTGCTGCATACTAGCGAGGAGGCCGGGGTGAAATGGCGTCGTTATTGCGGTCATCCGATCTTACATTAGATCCGATCTTAGCCGGGTGTACCTTACATAGACGGTCACGACCAAAGAGCAAATATTTGTGATAAATAAATGCACAAATAATGCCCTTGCCAGGTTTGCTGGATTCTAGTGCCTATTTTGAATTTGTCTTCCCGCTTATTAACCACTTACCTTAATATACTTGTGGTCCTGGTACAGCTTCCGAATACACTTGAAAAGGAAGACAAAGCTCATCCCGGAGAGGATGAGAGAGAAGATGACCAGGATCACCAGGATATGAGGCTCTTTCACTAGGGACTCAGCTGCTTCCTGACAGAAAAAATGGTAATGCTTTATAGTTTATACAGTCAGCATCAGAAGTCACTATACACTCGAGGTGTCCAAAGAGAGGTTAACATTTAAACTTTCAAAAAGTTGTTGACTGTCATGATAGTATTTACTTGTGAGCGCTTAACAAGTCACAAATATCTTAACAGTCGATTTTCATTAATTTCTTAACATACAACAAATCATTGATACCTCAGCTGTTAAAAAACCACTGGTACCTAAGCAGTCAATAAGGCAAATATATCTGAACAAGAAGGAAAAATAGACGTTGTATGGTACAAATATGGTTGAATATTGATTGAAAAATAGCTATACTTATTTTAAGTAACTGTTTTGACAATCATCGAAAGCAGTGCAGTCTTGTCATCAGATACATCTATCTCACATTTTTCTCTTCAATCATTTGACAGGTGCTCCTTAGTCAACTTTAGGATAAATTATTTACTTTTCTCTTTTTACAAGCTTTTAGAATTTAGTTTCAACTTAGTTTTCAGTTCCGTTGTCTATGATCGAATCTTGCAAGTTAAATTTGAACCATTTCCCGATTTTAGATTGAGCTGCTTAAATTTGATGACAATGCAATAATTATTATGACAAAGAGCTGATCTGATGGTGGAACTGGAAGGTAGCCATAGGAACTTTGTGATGAAACAACCAACCCCCATTGTGTTTGGGTTTCTTAGAATCGTCTCGATATGTGTAAGTTGGTCGTGGGAAGTAAAGCACAGTCAGCGACAATACTTTGTCTTCTTCGTCCTGCTTTTTCGTTACCCCGGCTTCTGCCACGGCCAGAGAGCCTAGGGCCCGCTTTGACAACTAGTCCCAAGATTTGGCGTAGGTGCTAGATTTTTACGAAAGCGACTGCCATTCGACCTTCCAACCCAGAGGGTATACTAAGCCTTATTGGGATTAGTCCGATTTCCTCACGATGTTCTCCTTCACCGAAAAGCAACTGGTAAATAATGTCAAATGATATTTCGTACATAGGTACGGTAGGTACATAAGTTATGAAAACACATTGGTACGAGCTGACAGGATTTGAGCCCACGACCTTCGGAATGAAAGCCTTACCGGTGGGCCACCAACGCTCCTCCAGCGAAAAAAGCTTGTATGAAACATTCAATTTTTGAAAATAAAATGTTTTATGTTTGTTATCTGTTTCATTTTATTTTTCTCAAACTTGCAATGAAATATTGACGTTACCTACTGACGTCATATTGATAATTATTAGGTCCGGAATGAATATACTCCTGCAACCTTCATTTATTACCTAACAATATGTTATTACAAATATAAGTCATATTTCAATATTCTAAAGAAATGTATCCATTTTGAATAGTTTGCCATAACCTGAGATAGATGTATGCAGTGACAAGTCTGCACTGCTTTCGTGAGTTGTCAGTCAGTCAGACGTCAAAGCAATCCTTGTCACATATGGATCAAATATTCTTTATAAGTTATAACCAGAGGGTCTATTGTGAACCACGAACGATGTTTTGCCACTCTCTTTCGCACTTACAATGTCGAACGTAAGTGTGACAAAGAGGCAAAACTTCGTGCGTAGCTCGCAATAAGCCCTCAGGGCCGCTACCGCGAAATCCGAAATCATCAAATCGAAAGAACTTGTCATGGTCACTCTTATTATACCCTAATTGAAGTGACAGAGAAAGTTCCTTGCAGCTGTTCAGCGGTAGGTGCCGAAGCTAGCTAGGAAAAAATACGTTTGCCATTTGGATTGCAAAAACTGCATTCAACGAACTAATTAATTACAGAATGAAAGATTACAGTATTGAAAGTTATTCACATAAAATGTTGGTGCTTAGTTACCATTGAAATAACAACTGCTAAGCAACGGGTGGCACCTTGGCTGCTGACGTATGTGATTGGCAGTGCGTGTAGATATTAATGACAACTGCTTAAATTTGAGTGCTTAGTTACCACTGACTTTGTAACCGTTATTGACATTGTGATTAAATAACCGTGTACGTGTTAAAGAAAAACTGGAATGTTAAGATATATGTGACGAACTGAAAGCGTATGTGAAAATGATAACTTAGATGTTCATATTTTTCTGACGATTTAAGTGTACATGACTTCTTGGACACCTTGCCCTCTCAGGTATATCTGCTGCTGACTGTACCATACTAATAATGCGTCTTTACGTACAAAATTGACCATGTGGTAACGGCAGTAAGAATACATTTGTCACCATCCGAATTTCTCATGCGGGTGTCGTAAGAGCCGACTAAGGGATTGAAATGTCGCTGACCATTCTTTTATAGAAGATTGATGATGAGACTGATGAGAGTAGCAGCATCATCATAGTGGATACAATACTACGATTGCCAATCCAAGCATTTACCTCCTAATGCGTTTATACGCATAGTAAATAGAAGAGCCCAAATTCCATCAGTGGACTGAGATAGACTGATGATGTCACTTACAAAAAACCAGCCAAGAGCATGTCGGGCCATGCTCAGTGTAGGGATCCGTAGTTATTCAAAAAAGGCTGGGCCGATCAGTTTTCATATTTTTGGACCTACGGATCAAAAGTTAGAGGGGGGGGGACAGATTTTTTTCTTCTGGAACTATTATCTCAGATAATATAGACTTTAGAAAAAAAACTTACATTTAAGACCCTTATTCTTTTCAAGAGACTTATTCAATGATATCCCACACTATAGGATTACAGCAAATAAAAAAAATCATCCTCACTTCACCATTGGGTAGCTACCCGAAAAAAAATCTAGTTTTTATTGTACCACTTTCTTGGCATGATTAATATGTATACCTGTACCAAATTGCAGATTTCTAGTATTAACGGCCACTGAGCTATGCTGCGGACAGACGGACAGACGGACATGGCGAAACTATAAGGGTTCCGTTTTTACCATTTTGGCTACGGTACCCTAAAAATGGGTACCACAATGGCCACCACAAACCTTGGGCTACCAAGATCTCTTAAATGCTATTAAGTTTAGGTTCCGCTTGTAAGTTTTTGAAATTCTTTGGAACTGACACATCGCCATCACATTATTGCAGTAATCGATTGTGGTACTAAAGTTTTTCGGCCACATTTCTCGAAACGTCGATTCTATGGAAATACTTGTAGTCCATGGCAAAATGGATGGAACACGGGGATGCGGTCGCTCTCTAACCCGCTGGACCGACCTCATAAAAGAAGCCACGCAGAGCACTATGGTAGAATGCGCACGCTTCACAGAAAACCGGGCAAGGTGGAAACGTCTAGCCAACGCAGCCAGTTGTGGAGTCGGACGAGGACAATTTTCCTAATGTAGAATCACTGCAATAACCACGACCACTCTGTCAGGAGTGAACGACTAAGAAGAGATTATGGTAGCCCTCCAGTTTGAAAATAAGTTTCACCATACCTTGCAACTCTCCGGGTCTTCATCAGATTTGAGCCTGCAGTTCGCGATGCCGTTACACTCAAGACTCTGGTCGATACACGTCCCATCTTGGCAGTCCAGCTCTGTAGTTGCGTCGCAAGTCTCTGAGAAAAAAAGACACTGGTGGAATATGAAACGTTAAGGCCCGGCCACGACATTGGTCTAAGACGACCGGCGAGCGAATCCATGAGTTGAAGGGAATGCTGATATGGGCACTCCCTCTCGCACGTATGGTTTTCCGCTAAGCCGGTCGCCTTAGACCAATAATAGAAATAATAGAAATAAATGTTTTTGGTTATTTTCAAGGATCGGACAAACGCCCGTCATTTTGAAAACATAACCCTGTTCCGTACAGTAGAGACTTCCTAGTCTTATGCTGTTAACATATTTTATTTAATAATGAAGTTTTTTTTAATATCACTAACACAAAGTATTTATGAAATAAAACTATGAAAACGGATTAACTCGCGTATATTAACTAATTTTAACTTAATTGACATCCGCAGACCACGAACCCTGTAAAGTATTCGAAACGTCGGAATGAAGTTAAAATTAGTTAATATACGCGAGTTTATCCGTTTTCATAGTTTTATTTCATGAGTAATCCTCGCGGTAACCGAAGAAAACAAAGTATTTAATTAGGAGATTCCAACTCTTTCTTACTTGTAGTGTACAAGTTGCACTTATCATGATTGTGACCAATAAACTATTTAAGATCTGAAATCGAATTGGAGATCAAAAATGTAAACAAATGGGATACCACCACATAAAAATAATCGCGAGAGGTGCGTAATCTAAAATCATTGAAATACTTTAAAAAAATGCGCATTTACATTCATTGACGGTACGTATAGTTTTTAAATATTTTACTAATTTTTAATATCATTCATAATTTTTTTAGTGATATATTTCTCTAGTGTTACTAAAATGTAGGGTGTTTAATTTATACTACTGGCAATGACAAGAAGTTTTAAACATTTGGTTCGCAGTTATAACAATGTACTTAAAAAAATCAAAACAAGATGGTGCTCCAAATGACTCTTTTATGAATTTATAAAAAATTCTAAAATTTAGCATTACAAAGTACATGAATGCAAATTTTAGTATTTTACCTACAAATCAATCATTTTAATTTTTTAATAGAAATAGATTCGATTGTATCTATACATGAAGACTGGAATTCGTTCCCCGACTATCCTAAAGATTAAAATAACACGACATTCGTTTTCAAACATTGATTATGTTGATTATTTACATCATTCTAGCAAATTTTCTAGGTATTATTTTTGTAATCAGGAAGCGTGGACACTCAGACGTATGTTTTTTATAGTCATGTCCAAAAATTATGTTAATGATTGCGATACTTGTGTATCGAACATACTTTGACTTTCGCGTATCTACACCTAAACATCAAGCATTGTCTTAGGTTTAGTACCTGTAAGAATAGTTTGTAAGTGTGCAAGTAAATAAAATCAAATAAATAAACCATCTCAAACTGCGACGTTAATTTATAAAGGTGTTAAAAAAGAAAAAGTTTTATACCCCTGGAATGTCACTTTAACATTGAATTTATAATGTCATGTCATTGTCATAGATTGTTTACATTTTTGATCTCGAATTCCATTTCCGAACTTAAGTAAAATTTATTAATATACGCGATATACATAATCCGTTGAAATAGTTTTGTTTCATGAATAATTATCGCGGTAACCGAAGAAGATATTATACAATCAATACATCGAAATTCAATATCAAAAATTCTAAATCGTTTATGGTTCTCAAATTCACAATCATGGTGTGTACAAGTAAATAGGAGTTGCGATCTCTTAAATACATACTTAGTGATAATGTTATTAAAAAATGCCTCATAAAATACAATAAGTTAACATCATAAAATAAGGAAGTCTCTACTGAAAGGAACAGGGTTATGTTTTCAAAATGACGGGCGTTTGTCCGATCCTTGATTATTATGAAACAATCGACTTAAGTTACTTGAATACTCTTCCTTAATTTCAATTGATAAAAGTAACACTTACGATCCCCACTCAAAGTCCGGAATGACGTATAATGTGCCTTGAATTTGGATTTTTCCTTTGCTTTGTTGGTGTTGAACATTCGCACGTATATCACATTGCTGGGCCCCAGGCCATCTTCCTCGACCTTTGAGGTCACTGGGCTAGCCATAGAGCCGCAGTAAAATGCGAGTCTGCGAACGGAAAAAAGAAAATAAATAAAAATATTAAACATTTTTTTAACCTTTTTAGGTCACTCGTTGCTATGGTTAAGCTCTCCTAGGTTAGCGTAAAAATAGGTTTTCATCACACTTGCTGTCTAAGCGCGCCATTGCTTGCATGCGTAGCGGGAGTAATAGAAAAGCGTAATTCCCTAGGGAGTAATAGAAATGTCAGTACGTCATAGAATAATATTTTGTCTTAAAACTTATTTTTTGTCCGCAAGTGTGATGAAAAATATTCTATGCATCACGGTCGGTAAGCGGAATACTAACTCGAGTCATGAAAAGCCTTCTAAAACTCTCGTTAGTAATTCCGTACTTACGTCCCTTGACGCACAATGTACTATTAAAGAATATTTATTAACAAGAATTATCCCGGGTAGGTAGGTGTAGGTACATATAAAATTTTACGATACTCTCAATATTTGTATACTAAAGGGTAGGTGTACAAAAGAGCGCGCGTGCGAGGTGTGGTACTCGTATGCAGATCGCTGCCAAGTTCATCATCATCAGCCTATGATAGTCCACTGCTGGACGTAGGCCTCTCCTATGAACTATGCGTATAAACGCATTGAGGGCAAGCGGATTGGCGATCGCATTAATGTGTCCACTATGATGACGCTGCTGCCCATCATCAATGTTTTATCAAATAGTGGTCAGTGACACTTCATTCCCTTAATCGACTCTTACGACACCCGCAGGAGGAGTTGGAGTGGTGACAAATGTATTCTTTCTGCCGTCACCACACAGCTGCTGCCAAGTTGAACTCGTAATAAAATTACAGTCTACTAACATTAAAGTAATTAAAGATTTTTTGCCAATTACGTGCCTTTTCCATCGTTCCACGGTCCCACTAATCATGTTAGAAGAGCGTGCTGGATTATTTATTTTCTTCTAGCAAACTATGCAACTTTTTCCCCTAGACCACATGAAAGGATAACACCAAAAAAGGATGGCTGACCCTTAAAAAACTAACACCGATTTAATATTTTGTACTAATTATACTTACTTGTGATCAAAATTTGGTTCAGAACCAAAAACCTGAACTAAATTGTCCTCACACTCGTTGGGGAGTTGCAATTCATACTCCGTGAAGTTTAAGTAAATCTGAAATAAACAAAAAATAAATATGGTATAGTTGGAGAAATATTATTTGACCGACTGTTATCTTACTTACGACCTTTTGTTTTGCGTTAACACTTACTAGACAGTCAGCAGTCGATCACTTTTCTATTGTTAATGACGCAAAACAAAAGATCGTAAGTCAGATAAGAGTCGGTCAAATAATATTTCCCGAACTATACAGCAGCAGACCTAGCTAAAATGTAATTCTGCAATCGTATACGATAAGCGTTAAGGCTTTAAGTCATAAATGTATGAGAATGATCTTATCGTATACGATTGCAGAATTGCAGTTTGGCTAGGTCTGCTGATCTCCACAGCTACGACAAAATGTTTACATATTTATACTAGCCGTTACCCGCGGCTTCGCCCGCGTACTAATATCTATTCACTTCGAATAAAAGCTTGGTGAAATCGAGCCTCAGTTTATCATTCACGTGGTTCCGCATATGGGAAAACTATTACAAAAAAATATTTCTAAAAACGTGAATAATCCACATGAAATATAATTCTAGTATTCTCACCCTTGTGTCCGGGGGCGTTTCAATCCTCCATTGAATGTCCAGGTTGCCCGGGCTCTTGTCGCGACACAACTGCGCCTTCTCGTCATGTGATGAGATTTCACCAAATTTCTCGTTATCTTTATCATTCTGTATCATGCACTCTGGAGGTATTCCACCTGTTAACATGAGAAGTAACATTAAGTAGTATTTTACACAATCGTGTTATAATAGTCGAGTCGAGTACCGTGTTAAGGCCACGAAGCTTGTTGTAAAACTATTGTCTACAATAATTTTTCTACGACTCAATAAAAAGATGTAAACAAATAAATAAATACACTGAAACGAAGTGCAAATCCTCAGGTGGCCGCTCGTTGATGTCTTTTTTGCTGCACGCGATTGCGCGTTTTATAATTAGTTCATTATAGTTGTGTTACCAACTCGATGTAAATGTATATGATTATTATTTTGTATACGTAATCTAAATTCAAACATTACAGTCGACGAGTAAAAAGAAATTACATGTATCGCAGAGGCACCAGTGCGTGGCACAGCCCCATGTCTGTAGAAAATGATAGTAGATAGGGAGTGTTTTAAATCGACACGAGTAACGAATTTCGTTTCTACACGTATCTCGTACGACGTTTTTTAGTGCAGATGGCCCTCCGAAGTTTTGGACCTGACGTAAAAAAACACACTTTGCGCACTAGAGCCTAAAAAAGGCACCTTCTGTACTAAAAAATATCTTTTTAGGGGTTAGTGGCTCACCTAAGTTATCGTGAAACCTCTATACTCACGGCTCATGCTGTTCGGCTGAAACTCGATATTGATCTTGAACCCGGAGTACTCGATGCTGTCATCCGACTTAAACTTCAGCCAGAGGTATGGCCCAGCAGAAGTGATGGTGGGCGGGAAGCTCTTCCCGCAGAACTTGTATGCAGGCAGGGCGTAGCCGAACTTGCCGTCTCTTATCTGCAAAATATTGAATTTTGGCAAGCCGCGTTTCCATTTAGTGTTTCCGACGAGCATTCGTTCGTTCTTGGGCAGATGAAAACAGGATTTCATATAGCAAAATGTTCTGTCGTCAGCCCACGAACAAGTGAATGATCGCTTAGAACACTAAGTGGAAACGCGGCTTCAGGTGTCTGGGGTGCCTACTTAGGGGTTATACCCCTAAATTTAGGGTACCAATGAAGACCGTGGGCAAGCACGGATCCAGGATTTCGACCAGGGGGGGATATTTATTGACTTATGACATGATAGTATTTTATACTGGACTTTATTTTTCTATTGCTGTTGAAAAAATGTTACTAAAACAAAGTTACGCCTTCTTTAGAGTGACGCAGTGATAGAAACAGATGTAGATAGTAGGCCCTCAAACCTCTTGACCCTTAAAATTGCCTTTTAACTAGGGGATTTTTCATAAAAATACCTTAGATTCACACCGCTTTCTGCTTAGCTTGCTTTTTTAGGGTTAAACAAAATCTGGAGTTGGTAACCCTGTCAGGTGGAAATTAAATTGTCTCCGAAAATGGACCAAGAGTCCTTGTAAGTAATGTACCAACGAAATGTTACCGAAATTGAGAATTTTCATGGAAAGTGCTTGGTGTTTTTCTTCGGACACTTAATTGCTAAGACTGAGGGGCAATTTTTATGTCACTTGATGAGTGGATACAGTAATCAGTGTGTAACTCAAACGTTAAGGGTCGCGATAGTCAACTGTTGTTTTCATTTGCTGCAGGCTTAGCCAAGACGCCATTCTGAAATCGTATACCATAAGCAGTCCTTTAGGCGGAGTAGGTCATTTTCGTAGAAAGTCACTTTCGGGATAGGTCATGTTCGGAAGATGTCACTTTCTGTGTACGTCACTTTCTGAGAGCGTCACCTTCGGAGTACGTCACTTTCTGAATTTGTAACGTTCGTACTTAGTCACTTTCTGAGTTTGTCACATTCTGACTTCGTCACTTTTTGCATTTTGTGGCTGTTCAGTACATTTCCGCAAGTTGGCCTCTAAGAAGGTATGGATACGGACGTGGACAGGCATGGGATCGATTGGCATTATAGAAAAACATACAAAAATATTTTTTATTTTTTGTACTAATTGTATGAGGAAGGTTATTTTCGATTGTGGCTTTTCTAGAAGGATTTTTTTGGTACTAAAGGTTTTACTTATAATATCATTGTAGTAGTAAACAAGCACACAGCCTGCCCAATAGTAAGCGGTTTCTGTAACCTGTAGGCGCCTGAAACGCTTGTAATAAAAAACATTTTTTATGTTTTTTTAATGCCAATCGATCCCATACCTGTCCAGTATCCATATCTTCTTAGAGACCAACTTGCGGAAATGTACAGAACAGCCACAAAATGCAAAAAGTGACGAAGTCAGATTGTGACATACTCAGAAAGTGAATAAGTACGAACGTTACAAATTCAGAAAGTGGCGTACTCCAAAGGTGACGCTCTCAGAAAGTGGCATACTCAGAAAGTGACATAATTCCGAACATGACCTATCCCGAAAGTGACTTTCTAAGAAAATTACCTACTCCACCTAAAGGATTACTTTTGGTTTATCGTATACGATTGCAGAATGACTTCTTGGCTAGGTCTGGTGATAATTCATATTTTGGTAAGTCCAGGTATATAAGAGTAAATGAATGAGTATTAAGGAGTTTTTACCCCTAAATTTAGGGTATAAATGAAGACCGTGGGCAGGCATGGATCCAGGATTTCCTATTTTATTCCAGGTGTCGAAGCAGTGGTAGAACCGTACAAAAAGTAAAATCAAACCTCTAAATAATCATATTCACACTTCGGCGCACCATCTTCCATTTCAAACTTGTCGACAAAGGACAGCACGATCACCTGTCCCTCCGGTAAGTCGGCTGAAAAAAAAAAACTTATAAGGTGCAGTCGGGTAATTTCGAAAGTCGATGGTTACTGGCATTTTAGTCTAAGGCCTGAGTAGACGCTCGATCGGAGCGTCCGGTGGGGCGTCCATGTTAAACAAATGCAAACGTATATGCGTGGCCTGAGTGCACGCCGTCCCAATCCCTTGCTGCCGTGTCATGACAATACACTGTAACTCGAGTTACAGTGTTTTGTGGTAATAGCCGCCAATAAGCTTTTCTGACCCTAATCTATATACTCATGTTGAGAGTATACTGACTTTCTATCAAAAACATCGAAAACTTTCATTGCAATATGCACTGTAACTTTTAAAACCTAGGGTTGTGATTTGACTAAACACTGCATCACTAGATACAGTGTTTTGTCAACACGAAACTAGATCTTCTTCAATCGGTGTCTAAGGTTACAGTGTTTTGTCATAACAATCCGACGAGAAATTTTGACTGGGTGTTTTGGTTTAAGGTAATTGTTTAGTGTAAGTCAGGACTTCTTCAAGTGAGCGTGGTATTATTTAGTGTTTGTTGATATCATATCCAAACAGAAAAATGAGTAAAGAACGTAATAAATTAATATTAAATTTATCTAAATGTCGCAACAAAGAATATCATTTAAATGTGCCATCGAATTTTGCCAAATTGAACAGTTCGTTAGAAAGTGAAAGTGATAAACTACCTGTGAACGTGAAAACTAATAAGAAAAGTATTGATTATGCTGTGTCAAACGAGATAACCTGCTCATCAATGGCTGTTGAAACAGGTATGGAGATTGATTACTCAATAGCTTCGCCTTATCAAGCACAACCAGTATCTCAATTAGACGAAAATATAAATCAACTCATGACAGAATGTCTTACGGAATTAAATACAGTGCCGTCTTCAGGTATTCCGATTCAACCAGTTTGTGTATTGCCATCTGTAACAATGGACGATACTGATTACTTCATACCTACGCCTAATCGTGCTCGACTTGTGTCCCAAGTAGAAGAAAATATTGACTGCCCCGTGCCGGATAATTTAACGGAATTGGTGCCATTTTCGACAGTTTTGAATGAATCTACATGTCTTTTAACACAAACACCTGTAATTATGGATGAAACTTTTAGACCACAAAGCCCGTTGCATGCGCAACAAACATTTAATACTTCTGAGTCAGCTGTAGTAGCCTCAACACCCCCTTTTTTTGACTTGGCCATAAATCAATCACCCACGGAAGTAATTGACAACACGGGTATAAACATTGAAATGCAATCAGTCACCAACTTTCAGATTCAAACCGCCTCAGAAGAAACTGAAAGTATTGCACAGTCGTCACCGCTCCACAATCGCGATAAAACTCAGTCGGCTGAAAATGAAAATCTTATAAACATTCATCAACCCATATCTGTCGATACTGCGTCTGAAGTTGTGCCTAAGAAAAAAAAGCGAGAACGAAGTCCCACAAAAATATTAGAGCAACAGAAGCGAAAACATCCCTTGTTACCAACTTGTACCTGTAAAGTTTATAAATGTGCTGAGAAGTTCAGTGAAGATGCGAGAAAAAAGATATGGGAAAGTTTCTGGACTATGGACCGCCAAAGAAGAAGAGATTTTATTTCGAGAAATATCTCTGAAATTGAAACTGTATCCAAAACTGTTAAGAAATCGCGCAGAGAAAATACTTTGAAATGGCAATTGGATAATATTTCAGTTTGCAAGAGTTTCTTTTTAGCTACTATTGGTTATACTAATGATGAGGCTGTGCGTTCAGTTTTAAAGGCGAATCGTGGATCCGAAAACAAAGCTTCGTGTGTTCAAGCGGCACGAGATCCTAGAGGACATCATACTCCAAAGCATGCTTTTCCAAAGGATTATGAAGATAATGTCATAAAATTCATTGAACAATATAAGCCACTCAAGTCACATTATAATGTAGAACACGCCCCTAATAGGCGTTATTTGCCTACATCTATGACATTTACTAAGATTCATCAAGATTTCTTACAGCACTGTGCAGATGAAAATATTCGGAAATGTTCTTGGACCTATTTTATTAATATTTGTACAAAGATGAACCTGTCTACAGCAGAACCGTCTCAAGATAGTTGCGATATTTGTACTAGGCATAAACAAAATCACCCGGAAAATGAAACCATAAATCCTCATGACTGCAATAGCTGCAACATCCGCACCTGTGATGTATGTACCACTTTTCCACAGCATATAGATAACAAGAACAAGTCACGGCAGCACTTGAAAGAGGCTGAAGCATTGTGTGAAAATGCTCCTGATAGAGCCCTATTTACAGCCGACATGCAAAAAGTACTCTGTATGCCTCAGCTTTATGCGAAATCTTACTATTTCTCAAGAAAACTTATATTATTCAATGAAACTTTTGCCCAGCCTGGAAAAAATAAATCTTCTGTTTGTGTTTTATGGCATGAAGGTGAGAGCGGACGAAAAGCTCACAACATTGCAAGTGCATATGTAAATTTTATTTTGCAATATTGCAGAGATCTAAAGGAAATTTACTTTTTTGTGGATAACTGTAACGCACAAAACAAAAATAAAATATTCTTTTCTTCTTTGGTGAAAGTGGTTAACGATCCCTCAAATTCTATTCGAATCATTAATATTGAATACCTTGAACCAGGGCATACTTACATGGCTGCTGATCAAATACACGCAAGCATAACAAATAAACTGAACAGATCAGGCCAAGTTTATGATTTCCAGGACTTTGAACAAAAAATTAAAGAGGCTAAAAAAAATAATGAAACGTTGATTTTATCTCATAGCGATATGTATTTATTTAAAGACGAGAGCAAATCCAGATATCCAGCTGGATATAATATCCATAGATTTAAAATTCTTCAGTTTAAAAGAGGGTGCCTCTCCTTATTTGTAAAAACAAATTATGATGAACCCAGGTACAAAGAAATATTTTTTTTAAAGAAAACCCCGGAATTAGCCTTAAAAGAACTGATAAGAAATAATAAAAGCTTGTTAAATGAAGTTGAAAAACAAGAAAAACCAAGGGGTGTTTGTGAAGAAAAAAAGAAAGATCTCGAAAAATTGTCTCAATACATGCCACAATCTAGGAGGAATTTTTTTGAAGGATTATTGGTGTCTGATGTTCCTGATTTAGCATCTGAACGAGATATTGATTTTTGAATTATAGGCCTGATTCAAAAAAAATGTTAACCCATGAATATGTGTAATAAATACTTACTTTGATTTTCGTTGCTTGTTTCTTTTATAGACTTTCCTTCATTATACATAACTAATTCTATAACCTAAAATATATATTATGTGACAAAGCATAAAGTACTTTTTTGTTTATATATGATATCTATTTCATTTTCTCATTAGTAGTGTAGTATATAAGTAGTGTATAATATTATTATAACTAAGTGTCGGTTGCCGAAATAGATAGGTTTACTCATTGAAATTACACACTTAAGAACGAACTCATTGCGAATAATTATAATTATACTATATTACCCTAACGTTTCGAGCCATTTACAGTAGGTACTTGTTTTCTTAGGATTGAACGATGGACATTCAACCCTGTTCTTTTGGGTCAAGTTCATCATTCAAAGCTCTAAAAACGAGTGCTATTAAGGGTCGAACCACATACGTGATTTATCCATTCTTAAGAGTTTAATTTCAATAATATAATATTAGTGTGACTACAAACAAACAAAAAACAAAATATTTATTACAAAATAATACATAACTTGATAATTTTTTATAAGTTTATTGATTAATTCTTATACGATTATATGACGTGCAATGACAAAACACTGTAACTCTTGAATTACAGTGTTTTGTCATGCAACTCGCACATGTAATTGATAAAGTATATTATGACATAATATGTTTATGCTCTAAAATGCATGAAAGAAGTATAATTACTGGATTATCTTTCTATGGTCACTAATAGCAACATATTATGTGTAACATGTCCAAATTTCATTAAAATCGGATGGAAAATAACGATTCTATGGCCTATTAAAGAAAAAAAACGTTTTTTGCGATTTCTGGATAACGGGTGTTTTTAAGATACAGTGTGTTGTCATGACACGGCAGCTTGGACGGTTCACCCTGTTCTGACATAATTCTTTTATGAATAATTCTATATTGCATAAACTATGCAGTCATAATGGGCTTTGTGCAGAAACTGTTGTCGCATACTCAACTTTAGCATATTTCGTTGTGGCAGATTTGGAGTTGTCCGAATATTATACGAGCGTAATTTCGATGCTCCTATTTATGATGAGGCATAATCCGAATGTGCAAAAAAAGTATCCGCATAGTTTGTTTTAGCATAACAAAGAAAGAATAATTACAACCTCTCAATATAATCGAGGTACCTAGTAGTAATATTCTGCACGTTACTTATTGTGTTACAGAGCTGAGTACTTTCTAGGTTGCTAAAAAAAAAATAGTCTTCTAACCTAACCTATCAGAGTCGAATCTGAAAGGTTTTGTTCGCTCGCTTCGCTCGCTCACTGCAATTTTTTTTTACCCTCACAACAAATTCTGCCTGACGAAAAATGCAAGGTAATTTTCGAACATGTGGCTATATGCCAAAAAAAAAATGAAAATCTAATTTCTATCTTATAACACTCGGCGTAAATAATAATATGCCATGATAGTTTCGGGCAAAATAATGTTCGAAATATTGTTATTTATGCCAAGTGATGTTTCTGCCTCATTAAGATTATGCCAAGTCTGTTATGTCCTAAGCGTTTCGGACAAAAAAAAATATGCCAGATAGAGGGAACCCCCCTTGGACGCTCGACGCGCCTCTGCCCGCCCTTTAGTCCCATCTCGTAGCCAGATTTGGTAGATACGTAATGGGAAAAATAATCCCGATTCGAAGCTGGCTACTATACGGGAAATTGAAAGTCCCATCTCGTAGCTAGGTTCTGAAGCTGGCTTCCAAATGGGAGAAATAATCCCGATTCGAAGCTGGCTTCCAGATGGGAAAAATAGTCCCGATTCGAAGCTGGCTCAAAGGGCCTTAAGACCATTCTTCCATGTCGGTAAAAACATACTAACACTACGAGATGAGACTAAAGGCAATAATAATCTAATGTATTATTATATCTCTGTCGCTATTTTTTTATTACTATAAAAATATAGCCTAAAATATTTTTTTTACCTAAAATCAATTTTGTGTCCAACGGCAAAATTGATCCCATTTAGTAGCTAGCTACAAGATGGGAAGACATGTTTCTCATTTCGTAGCCAGCTAGTAAATCTGGCTACGAAATGGGAAAATTGTTCCCATTTGGTAGCTAGCTACGAGATGGGAAGACACGATTCTCATTTCGTAGCTAGCTACCAAATCTGGCTACGAGATGGGACTAAAGGCTGCCCGCCCGCCGGACGTGTCGCTCGGCGCTCGACACTCAGGCCTTACACTAAAGGCCTACGCTAGCTTACGCGGATTTCCCGCAACGGACGCCCGCCTCAAAGAAATTGTATACAGGGTGTAATCGATAAGTGTTTACAGGCCATAATTTCGTAAATATGAGGGATATCAGAAAAAATATAACTGATATCGAAAGTACGTTACCCAACGAGTAAATTTACATAAATAACTTTTTTGAAATTAAAATCAGAAATATCCCAAATATTAACATCAAACCCTTCCATACATTTAGTAGGTGAGCGTTCATTCAAAAACTAGTTTAATACGAATATCTTTTCATTTAAGAATACATGTTAGATTAATTATTTCATAAACGGTAGTATTATTATATTTATTATTTTATCACAATGTATTCGTACAATTAACGAATCCCTAACAGTTTTATCTCTTACGACACCCGACCTTCTTCAAGGCTGTAAGTCGTCGTACTAAATGTATGGAAGCGCTTTAACTTAGTATTTTTAATTTTACTTCGTCTATTTAGAAAAAGTTATTAAAGTAATTTTATTTCTCGGTTAACATACTTTCAATATCAGTTAAAAGTTTTCTGATATCTCTCATATTTTTATCCGTGCGGTGACGGAGTAAGAATACAAAAATCACCGCCCCTCTCTTCCCGTGGGTGTCGTAGGAGTCGACTAAGGGAAATACTGAGTATCCAGCTTCTCAGCCGGTGGTAGGGTATTTTTACTAGTACCCGCCTGGTTGGCTACCACCGTACATTCGGTGTAAACGCCCGTGAAATGACTTACCTTCGTGTTTGCCGTGTTTCGGGGTCAGCCGGTGTATTTACCAGCATCTAGCGGGCCAGCAAGGCGGTGGCAACTAACAGGTTACTAATTTTCTCCTGTTCGTTGCCGCCGCGATTTGGGCTCTACTTTTCACTTACGATCAGGTGGAGTGGAGCCACTTATTTGTTGTGCCAACGTTATTTTTATTGGGTCGGCAACGCGCATGTGACACCCTGAGGTTGCAGGCGCCCATAGGCTACGGTGACTGCTTTCCATCAGGCGGGCCGTATGCTTGTTTGCCACCGACGTGGTATAAAAAAAAAATATATATTTACGGAATTATGGCCTGTAAACACTTATCGATTACACCCTGTAGACACCGCTAACTGGCGCGGGCGGCTTAATCCGTACGGCGGGCGGCGGGTGTCCGCTCCGTGCGCACGCGCTCGCGGATTTGTTTCTTGAATTCAGCGCTAAGTTAGGCGTGCACCCGTCGCGGACTCACTGGCCCGCGGCGGGTGTCCGGAGCGGGACCCAAGAGCGTGCGCACGCGACTGGTGTCCGCGTAAGCTAGCGTAGGCCCTAAGTCGACTCTTACGACACCCACGCGAAGTGTTGGGGTGGTAACCAGGGACCGGAACCGTTATTTTCTCCACACAAAAAGAACGGTTCTTTTTTCGTTCTTTGGTATATAAATTGTAATTTAATGGAGTAATTTAAAAATATGATATTGTAAATTACATAAAATATAGTAACATAAAGAGTATAAAAGATTTAAAAATATTGGGCTATTTCGGGATTTTTGTAAAATACCGGTTCCGGTCCCTGGTGGTGACAAATGGTACTTAGTCGTGGTATAATATAAATAATGCAAAACGGAGGAGAAGAATAAGTAAAGCTTACTCCTCCACTGTGTGACTAAAGCTAGGAAGAGAGAAACTTACTTTCTATAGTAGTGATACACGTAGTCTGTTTAGAGTACGTGGTATCTCCTGGTTTTGCCTGGTCTTCCTCATTCACTGGGTTGGTGATGTATGGGACGTTATGATTGAACATGAACGGCTTGCATCTCGGGTCTTCCGAAGTCTCCCTCTTTTGTCTAAAAAAAAACTTCATGTCAACAATCAACACAATACACTAACCCCCTTATTCATAAACGTCTGCTAACTTAGCAAGCTAAGTATTTTGTGCCTTTCGGTTTCATCAATACGTCCACAATAGTGAAAGGGACAAGCAGTACTTAGCGGCTTGGTAAGGCCGTGGGTTTTCTGGCCGGCGGGCTACCCGCTGCCGGCGACGTGTCAGAGAAACCACCCTCAAACATTCGCGAACAAAACATTCGAAAGTCGTCGGCGGCGGACACGCGTCGGTTGCCGGCCACCGGCCAGAAAACTCACGGCACTAAGCGGCGTTTATGAAATAGAGGATAAGTTGCTTAGAGTATGCATAATATTACGCTCTTCGCGTTTAATACATTAGTGCGTTCAGCTTCCTATGAGCTGCCGCTGCGTTTAAACGCGGGTTTACTTTCTGTCCAACCCGCTCGTACTCGTTTATTGGTGCGAGCGAGCCAGATTGAAAGTAAGAGCCTTCGCTAGCTGACGCGGATTACTCGGAACGGACACTCGTCTAACAAGAAATGGTATGAATGGCGCTAACTAGCGCAGGCGTGCGACGAATTTCAATACTGAGCTATTAACACGTTCGCCTCCGGTACTGTTTCACCAAGTGCTAATACTATGCCGATTGAAATTATCTGATAGAAATCCTATGTCAGTGACAGGCATGTGTGACCGAAAAGATTATACTCTTACGCTGCTGTGTCGCCGGCGTAGGAGTACAGTTTTTCCGGTCACATATGCGTGTCACCGGCGTCGAACGTGTTAAGGAATGAGTCCAAATCGTCCTGCCGTCTCTGTCTAGGCCTACCATGTTTGTGCAGCTGCTCCCGTACCCACTTTATGGGTATATTAGCCCACCTTTTCGAACGCTTGCGGTAGACGTTGCCAGTCTAGTCACACTTGATCCTAGTTTTTTTACCGATGCCAACGTAACTAAAGACCGAAGATCTGGCGAAACAATGCATCAGTATTGCGATACAGCGAGGAAATACTTTTAGCATCCTCGCTACAATGCCACAAGAGCCAATCTTAGATATTTATAGGTTAGATTAGTCAGATTTAATTTATGTATATAAAGCGTACAGTTTTGAAAATACAGACTATTTTAGATTAGATGAGGGACTTTAGAAGTCTATTTTCTTACCTTTTAAATCCAGAATATCGCGTCATATTTCTAGTGTACAGTAAATGTGCTAGTCTAGGATTGGTCCCGTGCGCCGCGAGCTCGCCAGTCAGAGTGCCATGATCAGCTGGTACGGTTGTGCCGAATATGGAAGCTGGAACAAAGACATTTGGTTAATTTTTGGGTTATTCTCTCGGCGTTTGAACCCATTTCATTAACTTCCTTACATTTATTCTAAAGTGAGCCTAAATAATAACTATTTCAATCGCGATTGTATTGCACAGGGTACTATAGTTCACAGTTTTATCAAATCACTGTTATTGTGGCTCATTTGTTCAGAATATGTGGGAGGGAGATGAAGCGGTTGAAACGCCAAGAGCATTTTGAGGTCCATAAGGTCCAATAATGCAGATAAAATGTTGAAAATTTTAAATGTTAAGGCCAAAAAAATGCTCTACGAAATGTTTCGAGGACATGCCTTATCAAATTCTTTAATGCATGTTTTAATAAGAAGTATTATTATACTGTTTTGAAAAAATAAGTCCACCTGAGTTTCTTACTGGTTCTTCTCAGGAACAGGGTAGGGTTAGAACCAGTAGTAAATTTTTTTTTAGCTCTCTTGATAACGTCAGACGATTCGAAAATGTTTATTGATAAGCTTACTTGAATAAAGAATAGTTTGACTTTGACTATCTCGTACCTTAGGCCAGCCGTACACATGTAAGTTCTTACGTAAGTTATAGGGACGGAGCTATACTAAGGAATGAGATAGTGATATTCACCTCTCATTCCTTTGTATAGCTCCGTCCCTATAACTTACGTAGGAACATACAAGTGTACGAGCGCTCTTAAGCTGGGATTATGCATGTAAGTTAACGTAAGTTTGTAAGGATGGAGCTATATTGAGGAAGGAGAGGTGAATATAACTATCCCATTCCTTGGTATAGCTCCGTACTTACAACTTACGTAAGAACTCACAAGTTAAATCCAGACCTGTGAGATATTTCAAGGACAAGCCTTATCACTATCTCATACCTTAGGCCAGTCGTACACCTGTAAGTTCTTACGTAAGTTATAGGGACGGAGCTATACTAAGGAACGAGAGGTGAATATAACTATCCCATTCCTTGGTATAGCTCCGTTCTTAAAACTTACGTAAGAAGCCACAGGTGTAATTCCGGCCTTAGACCAGCCGAACACCTGTAAGTTCTTACGTAAGTTATAGGGATGGAGCTATACAAAGGAATGAGATAACGATGTTTACCTCTCATTCCTTAGTATAGCTCCGTCCCTAGGACTTAGGACTAGGAAGTTATAGGGACGGAGCTATACTAAGGAATAAGATAGTGATAATCACCTCTCATTCCTTAGTATAGCTCCGTCCCTAGGACTTAGGGCTAGGAAGTTATAGGGACGGAGCTATACTAAGGAATGAGATAGTGATATTCACCTCTCATTCCTTTGTATCCGTGCCTATAACTTACGTAAGAACTAACATGTGTACGGCTGGCCTTAGTATAGAATATCTCCGTTTCTACAACTTACGTAAGGATTTACAAGTGTAATCCCGTCCTAAGTAGGACTTTGCCATCCTTCTCTTTACAGGATTAATCCGTTCATTGGGGATTCACCGTAATTAGTATAGTTCCGTTTCTACAGCGTGTGTATTTGATACGGGCGAATATTTTAGTGGCGATTACTATCGGACCTAGGGAACCTATTTACATAAATTTATTTTAGAAATTAAGGTATTTTTTTTTCATACAAAATAATTGAGCCCGCAATGTATTGCATCCACTGGTAGCCACATTACTTAAAGTAGACATAAGTATCTAAACGTCATACGAGTCTCATGTCAGTTGGCCGGCATACATTGCTGCTGGGTTGCACTTTAGAAAAATCATTACACCTAATCAACAACAAAATTTAACGAAATGGTTATCTTATACGACTCGTAGGATCAGATATTATAGCTGGATTAATTATTCGCCCGTATCAAATACCCACGCTGTATAACTTACGTAAGAACTGACAGGTGTACGGCTGGCCTTAGTATAGTATATCTCCGTCCCTACTAGCGATGTAACGAATGTCGGTTTTGGAATATTCGCGAATGCGAATATTGGGTATTATACATTGTATAATACCCGATTTCAATACTAGAAAAACTATTGTTGTAAAGGTTGTTATTGATAAAATAAAAATGTTTAATTATACGCATCATTAGTGTTTTATTAACTGAAATATAAAATTTTATTCATCATTCAGTTAAAATGTATATTTTTTAGAGTCGCATATTTTTGTTCCTAGACATCTAGGTATTAAGGTCAATTTAAAATGTAGTACTTCGTAAACGTATTCGCGTAATTTTTTTGTGAATGCGAATGCATTCGTATTCGCGATTATTTAAAAACATGCGAATATTCGCGAATGCGAATGCGAATACGAGTATTCGTTACATCGCAAGTCCCTACAACTTAAGTAAGAATCTACAAGTGTAATCCCGTCCTAAGTAGGACTTTTCCATCCTTCTCTGTACAGGAATAATCCGTTTTCAGGAAAAGTTCAACATCGCTCTCATTGGGGATTCACCGTAATTAGGAAAAAGTTATATTACACCTGAAAGTTCTTTACGATGAAACTTTAATGAGATAGCACTTCGTTAGAGGGTTCCGGGGTTCCGTGGGAAGTTGGGAATATCCATTCGTTTGTTAAAGTCTAAATAGGACGTGGGTAAAATCGAATTTTAAAAAGTTGGACTCACGCACAAAGGGTTCCGTAGCAATACATATAAAAAATACGCTCTGAAACCTTACCATTCGGGCTTTGTTCATATAATGGCGACTATAGTAGAGTTCAGTCAGAGACTCCAATGTTAGGTCATAATAACTCAAAATTACAGTTAAATCAACCTCTCTCAAAAACTATAAGAGATAATTTAATTAAACCAAAAGTCGTTGAAAAGATTTTATCAATATGCAAACTATTTTATTTGAAATTTTATACCGTTTCGCTTAAAAATAAAGAGGGGGAACCACACACTTATTAAGAATTTGAGAGCGTATCTCAAAAACGGTTAACTTAAATAAAAATGTGTTCTAGAAACCTTATTAACATTTTCAAAGACCTATACCTAGATAACTAGGTAGGTATAGATTTTTTTTTCGATGTACTTAAGCATGTTCCCGCATACATATAAATGTATGTGGGCGTCATATCATAATTATGTAGCGGTTTATACAGCACATATTCTTACGAAATTACATGACTATAGCATTTATAGTTTTCAAGTAAATCGGCTGCGATTGACGGTCAGAAGTACATGACGAATTTATAAGGGTTCTGTTTTTGTTATTTTGGCTACGGAACCCTAAAAAATGTACTTTCTTAAGTTTCTTACTAACTAGGAATTTTAAAGAGCTCACGATTCTATGTAGACATCGTATGGGGGGGGGGGGGGGGGGGAACTTTAAAATAATTGCCCAGTCCCACGGTAGGCTCAATTATGGATTCCTCGTGCGTGTCTCGGATGCACATTCTGGTGGCGCGTAAGTTACCCCTAATCCTTAAAATAAACAGTCCTATTTGTTCCAAAAAATCCTCATGAGGCCAATAAAACAAAGTTTTCAAAGTCAATGTCAAAGACCTTTCTCGGTTTTCGTCGGCAAGGTTCGGTTTTCTCCGTAACTGTTAGTGCAGAATAAGCGATGAATAAATTAGCGCGGCCTCCGGCGGCCCCGCGGGAGCCGGCCTGGATAGTGGTGGGACGGTTTACCGGTTTTTTAAATATCGGTTTTCGGAACAAATAAAATAAATATCTTTGGACATCTTACACAATTCGACCCCGCGTAGCCTAGTTGCTAGCGACCCTGCCATAGACAGCCATGATCAAGGAACAAATATTTGTCATAAATAAATACACAAATAATACCCTTGCAGTGATTCGAACCCGGTTGCCGTGTGGTGACGGCAGTAAGAATACATTTGTCACCACCCCAACTCCTCCTGCGGATGTCGTAAGAGTCGACTGAGGGATTGAAGTGTCACTGACCATTTTACAAGATTGATGATGGGCAGCAGCGTCATCATAGTGGACACATTACTGCGATTGCCAATCCGCTTGCCCAGCGTGGCGATTATGGGCATTTACCTCCTAATACTCCTAACACATATTTAATAGGAGAGGCTTACGTCCAGCAGTGGACTAACATAGGCTGATGATGATGATGATTCAAACCCGGAACCTCCAGCTTCGTAGGCAGGGTCACTAACAACTAGTAAGCTGACACATTTTCCCCATATATGGAGGTGGTTCATATTTTCCCCGTATTATTATACAGATTTTAACAGGTGGCACGTCTGGAGCTGAAGATATCTATACGAGTAAGCTGCGGTAGTGGCTTACCATCAGGCAGCCAATTATATAGGAATCATAGTTTTAACAATGGCGAAAGTTTTTTATCGATAAATAACCCACTTATTGTTTCCTTGCGACTATTATTTATGAATGATTTTGCGCAATATTTACCGGTTTTTAGATCCATTATTAAATGAATACATTATCCGATTCATTAAAAATCAACAAGAAGGTTTAGGGAAGAAGTGTTTTGTTTAATATTTTTGTTGTTGGTTAAGGCATCAGTCACAAAGTCATCACAAAGATTCCACCTGGGACGTTGGTGGACTAAGTTTTTTTTTTCTTTTGTATATGTGTAATATCACAGGTGATATAGGAGATATAATACCGATCCTATACTTAAACTGGGCAGGACATGTTACCAGGCAGATTGACGGTAGGTGGACTGAAGTCCTAACAGGTTGCAGGCCTATTTTGGATGAAAGAACCCCTGGGCATCCGTTAGCTCATTGGGTAGACGACATTAGGAAGATTGTGTGACAGTTCTGGGTTAGATTGGCTTAGGACGGGGATGAGTGGCGTACTAAAAGAGAAGCCTATGCTCAGCAGTGGCTATATATATAAATGGCTGAAACGAGGATGATGATGATTATGATAACCTAATATTTCAAGTTTCTGATTCGTATAAATAAGTTACAAATATAGGTTAAGTTCCTCATTCCAAGACTTTGCTAGTGTATATTTGGAAGGCACACAGAAAATAAAAACAAAATATTTAACAGGTCTTTTTTCACGAGACTTTTCCTTGAACACGTCTAAGATTTAGACGAGTGTCAACCAGGCATCCAAAAAGACAATTGCCTTACAGAGGAAAGAAAATCCGGAAAACAAGGAATTCAATTTCTAAAAACAATCAGTATTTCGCCCGGCATTTCGATTCGACCCTTGTCACGGAGGAATGAACCGGTATTTTTCCGGTGCAGCGCGTCACTAGTTGTCAGCTGAAAGAGACGAGCTTACTAGGATACTCGCTGACATTATGTCTGCAGTCTTTTTAAGCGGCGATTTAAAAAGACAATCGTCATTTAGTACAATATCCATGGATTGGAAAGCAAGGTTTGCGTTTGCGTTTTACGAGTTGTTGGGCAGTGCCGATCCAACCGACCTGACCTGATAGATATTCTGTAATGTTATTTTCACACCACCTATTCGAATACGGGTCTTTTCTTCCCTGCTGGGAGGGATCAAAGTTGCACTTTTCTGGTCAAGGACTTTCTATTGCCAGCCTAAAATATTTAAATGAAATATGAAAATAAACAGTACGTTCATAATTGAAAAAGATTTCTTAAGAATCGATTATTTGCATAAATATGAAAAATGTGATACATTGTTTTATTTTTCTCATAGGTGGTGTGAAAAGCAGTATCAAAATATTATCAAATTATTAAATATTATCAAAATATTATATATACGTATCCAAATAGTTATTATGTAGGTATCAAAATATTTTTTGTCTTGGGCGTTAACGCTTGAATCCCTATTTTCGCTCAGGATTCCACTTTCGCACTATCACTATTCGCATTCTATTGTGGAACCCATCGCTTCATTTGGGATTCAACATACGCCCTCGCCGGAAAACTATCATTTTGATCACTTGTAACACAAATAATTATTAAACGTTTTAATAAAAGTCATACCAAATCTGTGATGTATATAATTAGACATTACGCACTAGCCACACAAATAACTAATAGCCAACTGAAAACCTCGTGCAAAAGTCGAAGTTTTAACTGAAAAATTCAATTGAAAAACAGGTTACTACCGAAAGCTAGTTTCAACTGATGAAAACGAGTTTTACGAAGCGTACCGGAAATCCAGTTTCAGAGCGGGAGAGTTTTATCTGAAATGGTTTTTCACGTAAGTTTTTTATACCATGACAGTGGCATAATGTATGAAGTAGCAACAAGTATACATTGAAAAAAAAATACACATTATTTCAATGAAATGGTACTTTTTTATAAGGTTTTCCTAAACTTGCAATGAAATAAAAAATGGATAGTGATTTTAAGTGATTTTTTAGGTTACAGGCCTCGTTTCTCTATCTGGCAACCTTTCGTTTCCCGTCCTCTATGTATAGCAATGTACTATTACGAGTAGGTATTTAATGTCAGGTTTTCGTGCCTGTATTGTCATGACCAGACATCGGAATACTGCAGTGTTATTCACTAAGGAAACCGCCTTGCTGTCAGCGCTGTGTCAGCGCTACGGCAGCGTCGAGCCTAAAAATGGTATTCACTAATGTACTTTAAACGACACCGACACTAGGGGCTTCTTTATTAATCACGTCATACGATTTTGGCCTATTTTAGACCCCCCCATCCCCCATGGTGATACTTGGTGATATTTTCAGGACCCCCCCCCCCCCCCTAGCCAATATGACGTGTAATTTTTTGCCAACTTACGTAGTCCTTTTAATAACTCCTCAATTTACGTACTTTATTACGCACACGTGATGGGAAAAAACTTTTTTGCAAACTACGAGGTAAATGTCCGCGAAGTTTTGAAACTCAGTTCAGGATTTGACATCTGGTTATGTTTTAAAAGAAGTATGCTGTTCAGAGAGTAACAAAAAATTACACGTGATTTGTCCGATGACCCCCCCTCCCCTGTGGTGATAATTGGTAATTTTTTCATGACCCCCCCTCCCCCTATACAGTATGACGTGATTAATGGACAAGCCCTAGTGCTCGGCGACGAATGCGGCGTGAGCTGGAACTACACTGCGTCGAGAGTTTGACGTTTAATGTACGAACTTCGTATTCTCTAACGAAAAACAGCGAACTAGCCCACAACCTCGCTCACAGCCTCGATTCCTAACGTCAAATAAAACAGCTTGGATTTTAGACAAGGCTGTCTCGACGTCGAGCTCGTTGACGAACGCAGCGTCCAATGTATGAATAAGAGAATAGCATAGCAGGTAGCATTTTTGAGCTGTCGTAGGGACTTCTCGTTTATCGTGCACGTTAAAGTGCATGTTCAGATATTTTGAGCACCTTGGTCGCTTCTATATATCTGCCGCTGAGTGTACCAGGCCAGGGGCAATGTAAAACGGATCACGTCGCGCGAAATGCATCCCATTTTACACTAATATCTAACCTGCTTTTAATAACGAGACTACGTCATTCACAAAGACACCTCAGACAAACCAATAGAGTCCGACAAACTAAATTTTGTTGACAATTAATGCGGTATTACCTATGGAAGCCGCACGCCATACTAAATTGCCTTTCAAAAACGGTCCTGAATTTTAGTTGACAAGTGTCACCTTCTCTTCAATGCATCACGACAACGAATTTCAATGTCAACCAATAAAAATTTAAACCGCCATTTAAAAATAGTTGTGATTGGTCCGTCAAAGTTTTGATTGGCGATATTCTATAAGAATTTGTCAAAGATGTTGCGCCGAAATATGCGTGGTGTTAAGAAAAACGCTATGTCCTGCCCATCTTGGCACAATTGAACAATTGTTTATGGGGGCATTTTTGATCTGGCGTTAGACGTCCTTGTTATATATGGTCGCAGGATTTGACTAAATTGTATGATATATTGTATTAGAACCGGAAGTAGTTTTAATTTTATGACCATTCAAAAGAGTTCGTTGCCATTCCAATTTGAATAAAGAATCATTTGACTTTGACTTACACTTTGTCTATTTCTAAAAAATGCATAGTAGTTTAGTGCTAATATATTATTTTGATACTTTCAGGTTTAGCCCTCTCGTGTTCCCGAAAATTTAATTAATGGTGAATTTAATAAATCCTGAATCTCATACGTATAGATGAGGTAATTAGGCAACGTAAAGGATGAACTATATTTATAGTATAAATCATATTATTTTAGACTGCATTTTATTCCTCACCTTGGTATAATAGTTTATTGTGGGTGTTTATGTATTTTTCGTCAATTTTAACTGAGTACACGCCACGAAACGTATATTTTTAATAAGTCTCTAATGTGTGCACAGAAAGTCAGAAATATTGTTTTTTTTTTCTAATTTACCAAAATACCGTTACCTGCTCGCATTTTAGCTAATTATGCTAAAATGCTAGCAGTTTAGCAGTTACCTATTCCAATATATAGTTAAAAACTATCATCATCATATCAGCCGAAAGACTGCTGAAAGTGCTGAACATAGGCCTCCCCAAAGATTGCCACAATGACCGATCAAAAAACTATACCCCACTCTTCAATTCATTCTTCAATCATATATAATGATTTATGAATGATAGTCAAAAATCTAATTACCTATATATATTAATATTATAATAATAGTCTTTGTAGGAAGAGGTCAAGAAATACTAGTTTTGAGCTAACATACTAGTATAAATGTATCGTGAATAGATATTCTGGCGGATCGCCAAGGTACCGGCTGTCTAATATGTTCTTTAAAAAAATTGCCTTGAACCCGATGTCTATGGCTGCATAAATATTTTGGTAAAATATTCAGTACGTGTCTGCGGGGTTTTGTGACTATAACAGGTTTTAGGCACTTTCAGAAGGTTCGTTTTCTTCAGCAGGTCTAGCCTAGATGTCAGTCTGTAACTGCACGATAATAAATAAATAAACAAATAAATATCTTAGGGCATTTTAAAGTGCACGCAGACCAAACCAGCAGTCGCTGTTCTAACCCCCTACTCTACGAAATTCAATCGCTACACAAAACTTGATTCGTTGATTTCGTAGAGTGGGGGATAGAACAGCAAATGCTCGTTTGGTCTGCATACACCTTTACACAAATCAACCTAGTACCACGCTAAGCTCAATTAAGGCTTGAAATGGGGTACCAAGCGACGATATTGTATAATTATAATTTATAATAGATAGATTCATATAGACACTTAAATACATAGACAGCCATGACCAAGGGACAAATATTTGTGATAAATAAAATAAATACACAAATAATGCCCTTGTTGGGATTCGAACCCGGAACCTACAGCTTCGTAGGCAGGGTCACTACCAACTAGGCTACGGAGGCTGATAACGATAAGCGTGACTATAATCATGACGTATGGAAATGGTCACGTGACTTAGTACGAATTCTGTCATTCTCATACATTTATTACTTATCGAGTTATCGCTTATCGTACACGATTGGAGAATGGCGTCTTGGCTAGTTCTGCAGTAGTTCTATTTGTCAATTAAATAACAGATTTAAAAAAATAAACACATCACATCATCAGCCTATCTCAGTCCACTGCTTGACGTAGGCCTCTCCTATTAACTATGCGTATAGACGCATTAGGAGGTAAATGCGCATAATCGCTACGCTGGGCAAGCGGGTTGGCTATCGCAGCAGTGTCTCCACTTTGGTGACGCTGCTGCCCGTTATCAATGTTATATATCTATACAGTGTGGAAATTAAACTCAGCCCTGGGGGAAAACTACTGTAAATCCATAAGTTAGCTCATGTTACTTAAAGGAGACATTCCTTTAATTTTGAAAAGTAACAAAAAATTTTTTTAGCTCGTTTGCTTCGCCCGGGACTCGAACGAACTAAAATGTAAAAATTAACACGTTCGACGCCGGTGACACACATATGTGACCGAAAAAACTGTACTCCTATGCCAGTGACACACATACGTGACCAAAGTAATCTTATTTTTACGTATATGCCACTAGCATTAATCAAGTTCTCACTCCTATGCCAGTGGCATAGAAATGCGAACGTTTTTGACACAGTGCTCTGTCGCCGGCATAGGAGTAGAATCTTTTCGGTCACACATGCGTGTCACTGGCATAGGAGGATTTCTATCAGACAATTTCGATCGGCATAGTATAAGCACTTAGTGAAACAGTACCGGAGGCGAACGTGTTAATTATTTTTTTAAATTTGAAAATGTTTTTCATCACACTTGCGAGCAAAAAAAATAGTTTTAAGACAAAATATTATGAAATGACGTACTAAAATTTCTATTACTCCCTAGAGAATTTCACTTTTCTATTACTCCCGCGATGCATGCAAGCAATGGCGCACTTACAAAGCAAGTGTGATGAAAAAGTATTGAGTGCAAGAGTTCTAAATTGGTTCTTAAAATTCTCGGGTCTGTTATTATAAAACTCGAATGACATCTCATTTTGTAAATAGCCACCCTCGAAACTCTTCCAATCCCTTAGTCGACTCTTACAACGCCTACGGGAAGAGTTGGAACATTTTAATTAAACATATTTTTCAGTAAACGAAAATTACTGCGAATTTAAAAAGCGTGGGTAGGACACCTGTTATCTCGTAAAGTGGGGTGAATTACATTAGGGCGCCTCCACACGATACGATTGTGCGATTAGTCGCTGTGCCTGCCTTTTTTGTATTCTACTTACGCAGTGTATGCTCCTGTTTTTTACGGTGACGTATATAGGCACCCGCGTTTGTAGGTTGCATTAGACAAAATAGCAATCATATTTCAGTTCGATGTTCCGTGAAACCTAGGTCATCAAGAATAGTATTATAATTGTACATGGATAGAAGAAATATTCATACGAAGAAAGCATTGCTGCTTTAATGCTGTTAATATTTGCCACAATAATATAATAGTTAGTTAAATTTTAGATAGATACTTAAAGACATTTAATACATTAATAGCGAAGTAGCAAATATTCGTGATAAAATCACAAATAAATGTCTTCACCGGGGTTCTAACCCGGAACATCCGTCTTTTTATAGGTAATTATCATCAGATTTGAGGTGATGATTACACACACATCTAAATAAGGTTTAATTTTATTTAAGTTAATATTTTAATATTACTTTTACTAATATTTTTTTTAAGATTTAGTATGTACCTAATATTATTCTGAAGTACAGTAGAACCCGCTTAATACGATCACGTTTAATACGATTTCCCGCATAATACGCCGTTTTATGCCGGTCCCTGCAAGTTCAGTCATATTTTCCTACATTTTTGTACGGTTAATACAATTCATAATCCCGTTTAATACGCTATCTGTAACTGCAACCCAAGTTATTTATGGCATTATTTACTTAAAGATTTAAGCAGGAAGGTTCTAATTTTATTATATCGATTGGAAATTAGACTGGAAAAAATAATTCTACTGATCGCTCCTCCTTTGTAGGTAACTTTGTTGTACTGACCAAGCGACCGGTAAAGTTCATGACATGATCCCATCGCATACACCTGTATGTGCAACCTTAGTACAATTTGTTTCATTTATGTATTATCTTTATCTGTGCCTCCGAATCAGTTATATAGGTACATATACTACATATGTATAAGAAAAATATCTCATGTGTAACATTTCGCGGTAAAGGTAAAAAGAATGCAAATAAAATACAATTTCTTCCCGCATAATACGCTTTCCCGCTTAAGACGCGTTTTTTGTCTGGTCCCTACAAAATCGTATTAACGGGGTTTCACTGTAGTTATTATTTTCAATAAATATACTTTTTATAATAAGGTACTAATTCCAAAAAATATAGTGAATGAATGAACGACTTAAAGTGACTTCCGTCATAATGTTGAAAGAAATTCTTTGAACAAACTTTTTGGTCAACGTTACAATTGGAATTAGATTTGCTATCAGTACGAAAAAAAGAACACTAATTTTAATTTCATCTTATGTTTACATGACATGTTGTTGTGTGTGTGAACTCAACTCTCGTGGAAGTATAGGGACGGTCAAATCATCTCTTCTTACAGAGTTGATTTATTTTGAAAACGAACACAGTCGCAACCGCACAAAAACCGTCTAGTGTAAGCGCTGCCTTATCTCAAACACTCCTTACCATGACTTTACTTTCTCGCTCTCTCCCGCAACTTATGAGCAGGTAAGAGAGGGATGTAAGCGTCGTTAGGGATTCAAACTGGTGCTAAAAGGGTACTCTTTATTACATCACTAGACGAAGGTAACCGACCCTGTCATTAAGAACGTCCTAAAGACGTGTAAATTTGTATGTACTTACGTCGTTTTGGTTTTGAGCTGTTTCGAACGTGGCGGTTGAGAATGCGTCTCACTAATTAGGAATGCTACTAATTTGAGTCTGAGTCAGGTAAGTACTATCATGAGCCGTAAACGTTAACGTCTAGGTGAATTACTACGCTGTATCTGGGTCAATGACCTTTCTCTTGCCAGTCGTTGCTATAGTTACGGTATCCTGGGTCACTCTTAACATTTAATAGCATAAAAATTATAAGCATTAGATGACATATACCAAAAAAATACCGAGTTTACTAACGCCGGAGGTGGAATTCGAACCCGACGAAGCCGCGGGTAAAAGTTAGTATTTGTGGCTGTGCACAGGGAAAAGTACCTAGTTGCAGGTATTGAGTTATGCATAGTTCCAAAAAGGAGATTAAATTTGCTATAAATAAAAAAAAGAATTATGACTCTAGGTTGAACCACTATTTTTATATAATTTTTTGAATTTGCGACTTCCGAAATGCACAAGTTGAGAAAATTGCATTTAAAGTTTATAATGCCAAAAAACGCAACTCTACTTCGATGTTACATAGTGAAGGGTATACTTATAATCTTTGGAAGTTAAAGAATTATGATAAAGGTTAATTGTTTAAAAATACATGTTAATTATTTAGATTTCTTAGGTTAACCATGCAAGGGCGAAAGAAATACGAAAGTGTTCATTATACCCTATTCATAATACCAGTATAACGAGATTAAAACTGTTAGTTTCTTATCGTAGTTACATATTCTAAGGCATTTTGGAATTATTGAACAAAAGAAATTCCATAATCAACAATAAATTTAATAATTACCGCACTTTTTAACAATTACAAAAAAGGTCACTTATAATATTAAAAATCAACATAATTATGTGTATATCGATGATATATCACATAATTTAACTATATTTAGCATAGTATGCCACAGTGGTGTCGTCAAAATAACGTTAAAGCATTTTTTGTACCTACTAAACTTTATGGTCCGAGAAATAAATTTTAAAAAACATAATTTTACTCATATTCTTGTACACACGTGTTCCTTAGGATGTAAATAACCCAATTACAGCACAAAGCCATTTTGGCACTTTTTCACCCGCTTCGACAAAAACTCATGTAACTCTGAAACTAAATGCCGTGACTAGGTACCTTACCATGTGCACAGCCACATTTAATAAAAAAAAAATCAACAATCTGTTAAAAAGGTTTTTAAAAAAAAAAATTTTACATGTTAAGGTGCATGCAAACCAAAAGAGCATTCGCTGTTCTATCCCCCTACTCTACGAAATTCGATCGTTACACGAAACGTGATTCGTTGATTTCGTATACGTAGAGTGGGGGATAGAACAGCGAATGCTCTTTTAGTCTGCATGCACCTTTATTCTACCACTATCTGTACCAAATTGAAAAAAACCGGCCAAGAGCATCTCGGGCCATGCTCAGTTTAGGGTTCCGTAGTTATTCAAGAACGGCTGGGCCGATTAAGTTCAAAATAGTTTTATTTTAAAGTATATATACGTATAAGCCCACTATTCATGATTTTTTAATATTTATTAGACCTACGGATCAAAAAATTAAAAAGGGGGGTACACATTTTTTTTCTTCTGGAGCGATTATCTCCGAAAATATTGACTTTAGATTAAATTTGTTTTAAGACCCTTATTATTTTTAAGAGACCTATTCAATGATACCTCACACTATAGGATTACATCAAATAAAAAAAAAATATCCACTTCACCAGTTGTGGAGGTACCCGAAAAATGTATTTGTTTTTAGTCTTTATTGTACCACTTTGTTGGCATGATTAATATGCATACCTGTACCAAATTGCAGATTTCTAGTATTAACGACCAATGAGCTATGCTGCGGACAGACGGCCAGAAAGACAGCCGGACAGATGGACATGGCGAAACTATATGGGATCCATTTTTGCTATTTTGGCTACGGAGCCCTGAAAAGCTTGTTTAATACATCATTAACCTAACATATCAACCAACCTAGCTACCATATTATTATTAGGTAGGTATATGAAGGTTATACCGTATTAAAGTCAGCAATATGTGTAGCAGTGCTAAAGTTTGGAACAGCTTTTCGTATTACTTCTGATATATTAGATTCCTATTCTAAATCCCGTTGTGCGGTGGCACAACGCCAAAACTAGGTAACTCAATTTAAGCAATTTATGGTGTTAGAGGATTTCATGGTTTGTTTGTTGCACTCTTTATTTAGGTTATAGTGTGACAGCGTGTGATAAAGTAATTTTATTACAGTTGATAGCTGGCCGAAGCGAAGTTGTTTGTGCTATGACCAAAATTTCATTTATTTTACAACGCATATGCTTGAACAGAGTTAAAAAAAAAACCGGTCAAGAGCATGTCGGGCCATGCTCAGTGTAGGGTTCCGTAGTTATTCAAAAACAAATAAATAGTATTATTTTAGTAGAAATAGTTTTATTTTAAAGGATTCAATAAGCCCACTATTCATGATTATTTTCATATTTTTTGGACCTACGGATCAAAAGTTAGAGGGGGGGCATCATTTTTTTTTCTTTCTGTAACGATTATCTCCGAAAATATTGACTTTAGAAAAAAACTTTATTTAAAGACCCTTTATTTGATTAAAGAGACCTAATCAATGATACCCCACACTATAGGATTACAGCAAATAAAAAAATCATCCCCACTTCACCAGTCTCCCCGTTTTTATTGTACCACTTTATTGGCATGATTAATTGTACCTGTACCAAATTGCAGATTTCTAGTACTAACGGCTCAATAGCTATGCTGCGGGCAGACGGACAGACGGACATAGCGAAACTATAAGGGTCCTGTTTTTGCCATTTTGGCTACGGAACCCTAAAAAAAGTGATACTTTTGGGCAGTAGTGCTTAAATAGATTTTTACGGTACTCGTCTGCACGTTAAAGTTATTACTGCAAAACATGTCTAATTTTAATCGCATACTTTTCGACGAACGGGGCCAATTGAAATTCCACTGAAAATACAGGATGGCCATAAAATAAGTGCATTCCCGTTGCCTACGAGCTTTGAAATCTTTGAATATGCTCCTAGGGGATTTTCGGAAGTCTTAAAATTTATTGATCCGCAATAATAGTAACTATAAAATAGTTCTGAAAATTTAATTTGTAATTAAAAAATCTCCCAGGGCGTTTATTCTGCGTGCACTTATTTTTTTGTCACCTTGTATATGAAATTATAATAGTGAAGCGTAAGAATATTATATGTCTGCTTCGTTTTTGTACACAGATGCTTGTGAATACGAAACCTTAAAAAATGAGCAGACCAGAAAAACGCTTTCAAAGAGTTCCGAAAAGAAAATTTAGCGCAAAACTTTCGAGCGAATACTAAAAAATACGCGGGGAAACTAGTTTTTCACCTCATTATAAATTTAGAAAGTTTGCTTCAGTCTGAACATTTTCACTCTTTTCAAGGCAAAAGTTTTATTTGTTTCTTTTTTTGTAGTTGAAGTTATTGTTGATATCATTTGTTTCTGTTCTGTTTTAATAGAGCGGTATTTTTCCTTCGGCATTCCTTCTAAAAGTAGTTTTAAGACTTTAAAAACGTTAGCAGTTAGGATTCATGGCTTCGAATTCAATAGGTATGTGATTTCCTGCGACCTTCGCCAGATTATCCCTTTCCGACCGGTTTGATATAATCCTGCAAATGACTTTGCAAAAACCCTGTCAGCAATAAAATTGTATTTTCGAGCTCAAACCTATACCGATCGAATCAGCAAACACTAGCCGACACGTAAAAGTAGCAAATACCTTAGGGCGGCCGTATCAGTCAGTCGTAAGACAGCGTTGAAGATGGCCATGTATTTTGGTGGGAGTAGTAGCACACATAAGTTCACAATTTCGTATATTTGTGGTGACAAACCTTCTATTTATTGATTGATATTTACTCTTAAAGAGTTAAACGTTTTTATTTAGCACAAATTAGAATTAAATTAAGTCCTTTTGTGTAAACAATATGCCCATAAATAATAAGTGCACAAAATTGTAGGTTCGGACGTAGCTCGTAAATCGTTCATCATAAATATTTGCACGATTATGCATAATCGGTCTGTGCACAAAATGAAACCAAGAAAGATGGTCATATGTTTTGAAGATTTGGTTACATATTTCGTCTAATTCGTCTAATTTGTTACATATTTCATCGTATTTCAATCAGCGTATCCAAGGAACTAGGGTTAATCCTTGTACTTTCATCTTGGTTAGGCACTCCATAGTTGTGCATACCTAATATCTCTCGAATTGCTTTAGCTTTGCTATTATGAATGTTGCTCTTTTGAACTCTGCTTATTTCTGGATTAATGATGAAAACACACTGAAGAAGGACGTCCAATCTTGATCGTTTCTGGTGAACTTTGCTATGTCCATCTTCGGAAGCTTCACATCATCACTAAAGCTAGGTGTGAGATTCCTGCTAATTCTGCTTATGTACGGCGTAGTACTTTCTAGCATATGCTTTTTAAGTATTAAACCACAAATATTTTCTTGCTTGGCTATTAAAACACGTTAATTCCGTTCACATTTTTAAATCTATTGTTGAATTACTGCGGAAAACTCAATGTGTAGTAAATATAGTTTTTTTTTTCTTGTGTGAATTTGTATAATGTAATGTGATTTCCAGATTCGTCGTTTTTCTCAGTCAGTAAAAGTATTTATATTGCAAATAGTACTGTTTATTACAAGTTGATTCCTATAAATCGTCGCTTTAATCTATTCATCATATTATTATTAGCATTGATAATACATTTTATCTTCTCGAAATCATGAAGTGAAAATTTTGATTTTTATTTTCTAATTTACCCCCTAAAAGTAGCCCCCATATTTATAACTCTTTTTTTACATTCCACATCCATCGTTGGGTCACTAACTTACATAGGTGTGCGAAAATTCAACTCAATCTGCCCAGTAGTAGTGTCGGAGTAAATCGGTTGTAACAGACGGACAGATAGACACACCAGTGATCCTATGAGGGCTCCGTTTTTTTTCTTCTTTTAGTACGGAACCCTAAAAATGTAAGATCGCTTATGATAGAAAGTTTTTTCGTTAAATACTGTGTTTTATTAATGTTTTTCGGCATGTCCATACTAATTTGCAAGATCTTGCATTTACATACAGATCCTGAACGTCACTTTCGTGCATGCGATTTTTTTTATGATAAAAGGCAATCTGATTTTTTTAATTATTTTTCACAAGTATTCGAAGATATTTTAAAACGATCTACATGCATTTTTCTTAATAATTTAGATTTTTTTTGTCTCGGTCGTAAAGGGTTATCAGTCCTGGACGCTTAGCAAGTTGCCAATCGCTACCGCTTAGTAGCGTATCGTAGTTTTCCCTCTCTGTCACTCTTTGATATTAGTGCGACAAAGACAGTTAGCTGCCTTTCGTTTACGATTGACGATTAAGCGCTAGCGATTGGCAACTTGGCTAAGCACCCAGACACGGGTCTTGGTAGCCAGAGACCCTTACTGCTCTAAAGACCATGGGTTCTACTGTAATGTGCCTCGCCTACTACAACTTAAGTTAAGCGATTCGGATAGTTATGTAGGTAGCTATATAGCGGCTATTTTTTTTTCATTTCCTCATGCTGTCACAAAATTAGTTTTTTTAGTAGTTCAGTTGTTGTTGTTAGTGGTGCCGATAGTTGTAGTTCGTTGGTTTGATGGTTGGTATATCTATTTTTACTTTCTACACTTATTTCCTCCAAGCTAAGTACTGATCTGTCTCGGTCGATACATTAACAGTCCAACCAACCCTGTAATGAATTGACTACCCGCATTTACTAATGGGCAATAAATTTCGCATAGTGCTTCGCCGGCGGAACCTTTTCTAATCTAGAACCAATTCCTTTTTACGTGGTATCTGCCAGCCGATCTCTAATTAAGGCTCTAGCGACGATCAAATCTCACAAATGTGATATAATTCATAAAAATAGTCAAAAATTGGTCTACTACTTTTAAAATTTTTCGTCATCATCCTCATCAGCATCAAAAATGAGTAACCTAATACAGATGCCGAGCATTTTTGCCAATAGGGTATGCGTAGCAATGTACAAGTTGGAGAACATTATCAAAATTGCGGGAATATACTCGGAATATCCGAGAATTTTTATGAGAATTTAAGAGTAAAAGTTGAAAATATTTCCAGGAGAACTTATAAAAAAGTGTTATAAATAATTATTTTATATCGCAAATAAAGTAAATGAACAAGGCAATAACTACAACTCATAACATAAGGCATGTATCTAGTACGGTCTTGGCTTGATTAGATTATTTGTTAACTTTAAATTCGCGAAAACATTATCTATGGAAGTTTCGCTATGAAACTTCTCCCCGGTACAATGCTGTATGCGTGTGGAAGCATTAGGTGGAAAAAAAAAAAACTACTGATGGAGACGCAGAGTACTTTTTTTTTATTAAATACCAAGAAGACAAATTGCTGGCTACAAAACGCTAAAGCACTTTGTGTTTAAAACATACAGCTTTGAAGGTTTTATTGCTGTGTTATCATATTTAATGCCAATACAGAATTTCCCCTGAGACCGTCAAAATGGCTGTTCCTAATTAGCGTTCCTCGTTATGTCAAAGTGTATTATATTTTGTGTCTTATTACAACGGGATAAGTTGCAGGTGTAAATATATTTACTTGTACTGAGAGGACGTTGAACGAGAAACCCTAATTAGTAAGAGAGGGTTAGTAACCTTATCCCTACCATGGGTAATAGGGGCCATTTTTTTATGTGACAAATTGACAACTGAGCTCTCAGCCCTTCTGATGGAAAGCAGGAACTGAGGCCCATGGACATAGTGATAAAAAAATCGCCTATGCGCTGCCTACCTTGAGGATTTAGATGGATTGTCTCTATCTATGCCAGTAATTACACCGGCTATCTTACCCCTAATAAGCTCTTAGCCGTATCACGCTGTATTGCCTCCAATCTAAGTTCGTGTCTTTTTCATTCTTAAGGTGCATTTAGACCAAACGAGCATTCGCCGTTGGAGCGGGAAGGTTCTTGAGTGGCGGCCACGTACCGGCAGGCGTAGCGTGGGTAGGCCCCCCACAAGGTGGACCGATGACCTGGTGAAGGTCGCAGGAGTCCGCTGGATGCGGGTGGCGCAGGACCGGTCATTGTTGCACTCTTCGGGGGAGGCCTATGTTCAGCAGTGGACGTCTTTCGGCTGATATGATGATGATGATGAGCATTCGCTATTCTATTTCCCACTCTACGAAATCAACGAATCACGTTTTGTGTAACGATCGAATTTCGTAGAGTAGGGGGTTAGAAAATAGCGAATGCTCGTTTGGTCTTAATGCACCCTTATTATGCATAATGAATAAAGGTTTTAAAAAGTAATTTTGTCAAGTCGGTGCCAATAAACTCGTGGATACAGGAGACCCTAAACAACAAAAAAGTAAAAACGAAACACGTAGAATTAACCGAAGAAGATAATAATAAAAAAAGCCTTAGAAATTCTTTGGATATCATGAAACTTGCATAGCTTTTTTACTCGTCTTTTGCGACCATATACAGGGTGGTCCAAACCTTGACGTCAAAAATTTTTTTTTAGATTCCTCACGTCATGAGCTATCAGAATATACCCCATGTATATTAGCCGATTTTTTGTAGTTTTCGAGTTATGAATTTTTGAAATTATTTTTTTGAAAAATTCTGGAATGAAGAAATTTATAATTTAAAAAAAAATTCTTGGGCTTTTTTTACTAGTTTCTTTTTGTAAAAGTATAACAACAAATAAAGCATTTACTGATAAAAAAATTAGCATCCTCATTTTGATACAAGTAGGATAAAAAAATACCAAATTCAAAATTTTACGCTAAAACGCATCAAAATAGCATTAATGTACATAAATAAAAAAAATTAAACGTATCCCAAGGATTTTTGTTAATGTAAAGACTGCCCTAGACCTTAAACCTTCGTAAAAGCAAAAAAAAAGTGATACTTAATAATGAGGATTTTTCGGAGTAGTCGGTCAAATAAACTTAAAAAAAAACTTCAAAATTTTTAATTTAAAAATAAAGTGAAATTCGTATGTTTTGTTGTTCTTATCAATAAACAAAGACAGAAAATACCACGAAAACACAATTTGTGTAGTTATTCAAGTCATTTTTACTACTTTAAAATTTTAATTTTTTTTAAGTTTATTTGACCGACTACTCCGAAAAATCCTCATTATTAAGTAGGGTAAAAGCACCAATAGATGACTGCCACCCAGAAGTTGACTGATAGGTCTAAAAATCTAAATAATTAAATCAGGAATAATTTTCCACGCTCGGGAGTATTTTTCTCATATGCGGCAACACTATATCGTGTCTCACATGCGAATTACCAGACAGTTAAGCCGCGTACGTGGCAGTGAGCGGCCGTCGAGTTTGCGCTTCGCACCAAAATCGCGTTTTATATGGGATCCTTATTAAGAAAAGCCCTCAAAAATTTAAGCTTTTAATTACGTAAAAAATCGAATATGGCTTTTATTTCCTTAATTCACTTCAATATAGATTTTAGAGTATTATCTCTATTGTGTATATTATAAAGAATAGTTTTTTATTATTTATTTTATGAGATATTTGCTGGTCAAGTTATGGTTCCAATATTGTGTGTTCGGGCCAAAAGATGAACGACGGTCAACTTTTGGGCAAAGGCTCGTATTTTCAAATGCTTGTGTAAATTATAATAAAATAGCTAGATGTAATATTTATACATAAACTTACAATCAGTTTTGTAGATGATTTTTTGACCAAAAGATGAACGAACCTTTTTTCATGTAACACGTTTTAAAGTAATTTATTTTTGTATGAAAACGGGATTGTTCAACTTAAGAATCGCTGTCCAAAACGTGAACTAGGAAAATTTACTGGTTCATCTTTTGGGTTGGATTCCAATAAATGAATTCAAATCGATTTAATTCGTTCATTTCGTTAATGCGGTGTCCAAAACATGAACCAACAGATTTTATTTAACGGTTGAATTTGGGATAAGTGAAAATTTTGTTCTTAGAGATCAGATTATTACATAATACACACTGTGTTTATGTTTCATTAAATAAGGTCAAATATATTTAATTTATCGAAAAAACTAACGTTTTTACTTTGCCCTATTCATCTATTGGGGTCTTGCCGTTCATATATTGGTCTCGCCATATTGCGATTATGCTGGTTCATCTATTGGGGTCAAATTGTTCAGAGATAGCGCACTTTGTTCAACTACTGGGGAATTTGACTCCTTTTTTAATATAATCATTTTTATAAAATTACTGAAGTTGAATACGGGGCATGAAAATAACTTATTCTAAACTCAATTAAATGCGGAATCATATAAAAAAATAAAAATTGATGAATATGAGTTACATCATACAGAAAAAAATATTTAAAGTTGCGAAAGTTGCTTAACTGTTCATCTATTGGTGATTTTACCCTATCACTTTATTTGTGCTTTTACGAAAGTTTAAGGTCTAGGGCAGTCTTTACATGACCGAAAATCCTTGGGATATGTTTTATTTTTTTTATTTACGTACGTTAAAGCTATTTTGATGCATTTTCACGTAAAATTTTGAATTTGGTATTTTTTATCCTACTTGTATCAAAGTGAGGACGCTAAATTTTTTGTCAGTAAATGTTTAATTTGTAGTAATACTTTTACAAAAAGAAAATATTAAAAAAACCCAATAGTTTTTTTTTATCAATACATTTCTTCATTCAAGAATTTCTCAAAAAAAAATTTTTCAAAAATTCATAACTCGAAAACTACAAAAAATCGGCTAACATACACGGGGTATATTCTGATAGCCCATGACGTAGGGAACCTAAAAAAAATTTTTTGACGTCAAGGTTTGGACCACCCTGTATAACATGGACGTCTAACGCCAGCTCAAAAATGACCCCAAACACAATTGTTCAATTGTGCCAAGATGGGCAGGACACAGCGCTTTTCTTTATACCGCGCATATTTCGGCGCAACATATTTGACAAATGTTTGTACAATATAGCCAATCAAAACTTTGACGGACCAATCACAACTATTTTTAAACGGTGGTTTAAGTTTTTATAGGTTGATATTGAAATTCATTACCGTAACGCATTGAAGAGGAGGTGACATTTGTCAACTAGAATTCAGGGCCGTTTTTGAAAGGCAATTTAATATGGCGTGCGGCTTCCATGTTTTGTTTGTTCGTAGCTCGTCTTTTAACACATTGAGCGCGGGGAACTCTCGAGGGGAGTTCTCTGTGGGAGTTCCAATGGTCGCTACAAAGCGGAAAAATCACGGGATCGGCTACGAACGTAGCGCGTAGCACTCGTCCGCAATTAAAGTGTTAATTCACCTTTCTAAATGTTAGTAGCATAACAATAATAACGTACTGCTATGCTATTCTCCTATTTACACATTCGACGCTGCGTTCGTCAACGAGCTCGACGTCGAGACAGCCTTGTCAAAAATCCTAGCAGTTTTTTTGACATTAGGAATCGAGGCTGTGAACGAGGTTGTGGGCGAGTTCGTCGCTGTTTTTCGTTAGAGAATACGAAGTTCGTACATTAAACGTCAAACCCTCGACGCAGTGTAGTTCCAGCTCACGCCGCATTCGTCGCCGAGCACTAGTGTCGTTTAAAGTACATTAGTGAATACCATTTTTAGGCTCGACGCTGCCGCAGCGCTGACACAGCGCTGACAGCAAGGCGGTTTCCTTAGTGAATAACACTGCTGAACTTTTTCCGTTGAGAGCTCATAGTAGGGGTAGCACCTGGTGCAACGTTTCAGGATATTGCTTGAGAACGATATTAAACCGTATGAATGAGTTTCCGCAACACAAATATGTGAAATAAGCATACAGGATGCCTCAAAAAAAGATAAAATAAACCATGCTTTTAGGTATTTTACCGCTAGTTTTTCTAATTTTAATTTTAATTTTTATTAGGGCAACCTGTAAAGATAGTTGTGTGTATGAAAATAAATAAATAAATAAATTTTAGACATTGCAATACATAGGCTTACACACCTGTGGCTACGTGAGTTGTATCTTTAGAATAAAATTAGTATTAGTCATATAATATCATGAGAATCTGTTTAAAATGCATATTATATACAAGGTGAAATTATAGTGGTTGTACTTAGCAATGTATAAGTTGCAAATCATTCTCAAAATTGCGGGAATATACTCGGAAATTTCCGAGAATTTTCAGGAAAATTTAAGAATAAGTTCTCATTGAGAATGTTTCCATGAGAACTTATAAAAAAGTGTTGTGAAGAATATTATATTTTACATTTGAGTAAACAAGGCATAAAATATACCTTAAAAGGAATGTATACATATACAACGGTTTTGGCATGATTTAGATAGCTTGTAAAATTTAAATTGCCGAGAACATTCTCTATAGAAGTTTCGCGACTTTTGAAACTTCTCGGTACATTGCTAGTTGTACTCAGTTTGAAAGCTTTTTCAGTATCGTTTTCCAATCCGGTAAAAGAGAAGAATTATTAAACGTATTGTGAAAACACAAATCAAATTATTTATTAACAAAATATTTTGATTTGTGCTTATTTTTTTCCCCCAGTACCACACTACTTAATACTATATAAATTATCCCCACCTCAGATGTTTGGTGATCTTGGTCGTTTCTTTTTTGGTAAGTATATGATATCCAATATTTATAATTTAGAAGAATTATTGTTTCATGTGAAAAAAAAATATATGGGCAATTTTAAAATTATCCAACGCTCCATAGAAAATCAATAATTTAAACACGATACGGAACATGCCCTTAAACGGAGAATTTTTTTTTAAATTTCACCTTGTATATTATGCTCAGAAAGAGCAAAGTGCACTTTCTGTAGGATTTATCATGAATATTATGATTCACGATCTCAATGACAAACAAAACGAACAACGCACTTACTAACAGGGTCTCGTTTTAAAAAGTTACAATTTCCATTTTTGCTTTTTGCCTCTCTTTGTAACCAATACGTGAGTGCGTTAGAGAGGCAAACAGCGAAATTGTAAAATGTAACTTTATAAAACGCGACCCCGCCTAGTCAGCCTCCGTAGCCTAGTTGGTAGTGACCCTGCCTACGAAGCTGGAGGTTCCGGGTTCGAGTCCCGGCGAGGAATAATGTATTTATTTATCACATATATTTGTTCCTTGGTCATGGATGTCTATGTATTTAAGTACCTATATGTATCTATCTATTATATATCGTCGCTTGGTACCCACATCACAAGCCTTAATTGAGCTTACCGTGAGAAGTTGGGTTGTGTGGTATGTCCCAGGATATTTATTTTATAAAACGCGACCCAGGGATCCGTTACACGGAACCCTAAAAATCACGGAACAAAACCAAATGCCGTGCCATTGTTTTAATGCGGTTTAAAATTCCCCAAAACCGTAAAGAAACGAAAACATTTCCTATTTAAGCAACATCAAAGGGTCCAAGCATCAAAAGAAGAAAGTACTAAACGCCAGTCGTAAAATAAAGAATTCCCAACTTAATTTTAATATCACGAAAGTTTAAGTGAAAAACAGTTTTTGGCTGTGGAAAATTCTCATGGTTTTCTGCAGAGGGGATAAATTTAAAACCGTTTTTCTTTAGCAGAGGGTTTTTGCAGAACGGGCAACTCTTTACGATAGTTAATTTAGATTAAATTCAGTTTAGATGCGGCTTACAGTCTGTCTGAGAGTTTTGGCGCTTAGAATAGTTTAAAGATGAATAATGAATTATAATATACTAATTAGTACAAGTAATAGTGTACTGATCGAGTTCACCAACGGCAGCGGTGGGATATAAACGTACCTCGTACACGTAAGTGCGAAATGGAACTTTTTTTCGCAATTGCATATTTATGTATATATTGTATGTATTATTGTGGGAGCTGTATATATTAAGTTGATAAAAACTTAATAAAACAAAACTATTATGAATAATTGAATAGTAAGTACCTGATTATTGCCATGTAATTATCAATAAAAAAGTATCAACAGTCAACTAAAATGTCTCTGTTTGACCCAATAATTGTTGACTGGTAGGGAAAGCGTTTTAGCATCAAGTCCGCCATTTATATAATTTTCTATGTGTTGAGCAAGAAAGTTTAAATAAATAAAACCTTTGTCTCATTTCTAAAACTAAAAAACAAAGCATAGAACGTGCAGGATCATATTCTAATTAGTTTCTTCCCTTGGCGACAGTGCAAAATAAAAACAAAAGCCATACATATTCTTTTAAAACAAATCTGGAATCACGCTGCACTGCGATACGTTTGCGGATAAACAGCTCCTTTGAAACAGAAATACCGACTATATTAAATTCCCTGAGGTCACGGCGAGAAGAAAACCTCAACCTTTTTTCTAGTTGCATGGTTTATCAAATAAAAAAATAATGGATGCGGTGTTCAATATACAATAATGAAACTTTTTTAAGCACAATCAGCGCGATTCTCAAGAAGTCTTAGATATTGATAAAAAGTGTTATGTCATCATCATCATCCTATTTAAGGGCTGTGCCCTTGTCGGTGGAGTAATCGCCATCTCTCTCTGTCGTCCGTCAATTCCTTTACCTCCTTGTACGACCTGACCTGTGCCTTTTCCTTCAGTTGGTCTACATACGCCCTTCGCGGCCTTTAGTCCAAGAAAAAAGAGCTATCTTAGCAACAATAGAAAACCGAAGAGGGAGAATGTTTGGCCACCTTGTACGACATGACAATTTCATCAAAAATCTAATAGAAGGGCAGATAGAAGCAAGGAGGGGAAGGGTATGTATGGTATAAATAATGGTAAATGCCGCCAGCATCCTCGATACAATGCCACCAGGGACAATCTTAGATAGAGGTTAGGTTAGTTAGATTAGCAACCAGCACCAGTAACCTGTAGTCTAAGTAAGTACTAGTAAGTCTAAGGGTAAGACCTTTCTAAGGGAACTCGGACGACGCCTGCAGGAAAGGGGCCTTAATCCCCGCTCCGATTTGTTCCTGGTGTAGAGAGACTGTCCATCGCGATCCAGCGCGGAAACGCTGCCAGTGTGATGGGCACCTTTGCATCGGGAACCAATCAGGGCGGTTTGGATCGGTAGCTTCTTTTAATATTACTTAATTTACAAATTTATTTCTTAAGATTTAGTTTGTAATTAATATTATTTTTAAGTAGTTATTGTTTTCAATTATAAATTAACTTTGTTTTATGTACAGTCAAAGACAAAATAAGGTGTACACAAAAATGTTCAAAAATATGTCCAAGTGCACTCTAATTCTGTGTACCTAATAAGAACGTCGTAACATATTTATGAGCGGATTCTTTCGATACTTATTTTTGCACTTGACTGTACACATATAAATTGTACAGATATAAAAATAAAAAGCGCTAAAGAGGCCAGGTACTGATATTGAAATTAAGTAAACAAGCAAACTGACGAATCCAACCAAAACTCTATCTAAGTCAGAGGTGAGAAAAAAGTGCCAACGCAGCGTAGGGTAAGCAACATAAATCGGCAGGGGGCGTGCCTGCAGACGGTCGGCGTGATAAACTTGGGTGGGCTGGGTACTTGAACCAGAAATTTATTAAGCCTGTTAGAGGGAGAATTAAAGAAAAGCTTATTGTGTTTTTAGAGCTTTTAGTGCGGAAAGGAATTTATTTTGAGTGCTTAAGCGCGTACTAACGTGGTTTACGTGGCTTTGCGCGCTATATACTGTATTCGCCAGGAATAGAAGAAATAAAACATAGGCTCAAAGTATGTTTTGAACAAAGGTTCAAAGTTTTTGCTGGTAGGACCTCGTGCAGGGTCCGCCCGGATAGCTGCCACCGTCTTACCCGTTCACCTGCCGCTAAATAGTTAATACTGTGTTCCGGTTTGGGCGTAAGATAGCCGATGTAATTACTGGCACAGAGGCAATCCATCTAAGTCCTCAGGGTAGGCAGCGCATAGGCAATTTTTTGGTCACTATGTCCATGAACCTCAGTTCCTGCTTTCCATCAGGTGGGCTGAGAGCTCAGTTGTTTACCTTCTTCACATAAAAAAGTTAAATTATTATTCTATCCTAGAGAGTGAGAGAGTTATTCTTCGAATAAAATTTTGGCGAATTCGAGCCGTACTCGTATAAATACCTGCCTAAATAATTAATTATTATATGTATCTTTTAAAATATCGCCGCTGAAAATTATTCCGAGGCACCGATTAAAAAAATTGTTTCATTTATTTATATTTACAATACATAAATTATCACACGTGTAAGCCGGTCCATTTTAACACCTAGTTCACTATTCAAATACAATGCCGAATTGGACCTTACTCAAGTGGCTATTTCTCTATTTACACAGAATATCGCACCGTGCTTCCGAGCTGTGTAAAGGAAAAATATTATTGTTTATAAATAAGTAGTAGCAGTATGGCCGTGTGATGACGGCAGTAAGAATACATTTGTCACCACCCCAACTCCTCCTGCGGGTGTCGTAAGAGTCGACTAAGTGATTAAAGTGTCACTGATCACGTTCTGCCCATCTTGGTACAATTGAACAATTGTTCTTGGGGGCATTTTTGAGATGGCTTTAGATGTCCATGTTATATACGGTCGCATAGCGTAAAAATTACTTGCCAACTTGTATGCATACCGGAAACAGGAAAATCGTATCGATATAGTCTGAGACGGTATCTGAGCCCCCGAACCACCAACAAAGTGTTTCCTCCCTGTCACGCTTACGTACGAATTCACTAGTGCGACAGAGAGTCAACTCCTCGTACTTGGTTCGCGGTAAGGCGTCTCGAAACAAGGTATCCCCATATATGCCACGTGCCTTCACTTCACGAACAAACTATACGTGTAAACAGCCACAGGAAGTAACGGAGATACGGAGTGTCGGTCACTGATTGATGTTGTTGCCACAGTATACCTAGTTTCAGCAACAATATTATTTTTCTCAAACTTGCTACGGAATGTTGTTGTTACTTTAAATTAAACCCGGAAATATTGTGTATCCGGTGTCATGTGCTAAGATGATATTATGTAAAGAGATTTCATGTATTTATTTCACACCTAGGACTGCAAACAGACTGTCTTTTGTTTTAAAACGTCAAATTGTGACACTAGGTCTTGACATTCAGCCACAGAAAAAAAAAACCTTTTAACTAATGTCTATACCACCAGGTAAAAGAATACCTCAAACAGATTAAAAAAAAACTTAGGCGCTAATGTTTTTTTTTTAATGTTTTACGATACTGTCATTGGTATATTTACAAATGAAATAGTATGGTTCGGCGAAATCAGTTTGTTTTATTTCATGGCAAGTTTGAGAAAAGCACTATACAAACAAATCTAGGCGAGAAACAGGGTTACAGGCCGCGTATTCCTATCTGCTTGGCCTGTAACCCTTCGTTTCCTGTCCTCTATAGTAATGTACTACTCTTAAACTTGCAATGTAGATAATGTTGACATTACGTAAGCGGTTCTTAATCGCGTAAACTAACGTTTAATTATATCCTGACGTTTCGGACATGACGTTACGCCCGTGGTCGCAGGCACCCCCGTTTGTCCCGTTTGTCTTTAAAATATGAGTTATAATCGTGAAAGTTTAAACCAATAAACGTAAGCGGTTTTGTTAATGGAGTAAGACAATAGTCGTCCTTTTGGCACAGCGTAACATACAGCTATGCTATTCTCTTATTCACACATTCGACGCTGCGTTCGTCAACGAGCTCGATGTCGAGACAGCCTTGTCTAAAATCCTAGCTGTCTTATTTGACATTAGGAATCGAGGCTGTGAGTGAGGTTGCGGGCGAGTTCGTCGCTGTTTTTCGTTAGAGAATACGAAGTTCATACATTAAACGTCAAACTCTCGACGCAGTGTAGTTCCAGCTCACGCCGCATTCGTCGCCGAGCACCAGTGTCGTTTAAAGCACATTTAGTGAATACCATTTTTAGGCTCGACGCTGCCGCAGCGCTGTCACAGCGCTGACAGCAAGGCGGTTTCCTTAGTGAATAACACTGCAGGTAGCTGTAGGCTTATGATGGTACCGTGTTTAATCGTTTGTCGTTGTTGCCGTCAGGTTCTAACAAGTATATAAGTGCGAAAGTGATGCGTAGCACGATAACTAGATAAAACGGGACCATCATAAGCCACCTGCTTGTCTTAAGTTAGTGTCTTAGTTAGTGGGGTAAGATGAAACATTTCTTTATGGGGTAAGACAAAAAGCTACCTGTATACGCTGACTGAAGGACTACTTTTTGTCATACCCCATAAAAATAACATTTCATTTTACCCCACTTTACCTTACATCAATATGATCTCAGAAATAACCCTCTAAAAGTACGGTTAATAAAAAATCAGCCTGTAGAAGGCCATACAAAAATTCTTTAATCCCACAATGTCGCAACAGATGTGCTTACCATAGAAAAAATCAACTGCGAAAGACTCTGGTTGTCACGGGATTCGAACCCACTTCCTCTGGATTGCCGATCCAACGTGCTTCCAATTACACCAGACGACCTTCCGTGAATCACAGCGAATTTAGTCAATGGTATTGTGAAGCTAATCACTAGCGACATCTGTACTTAATGTTTCGAAGGTACTACAACCTTCAGCCACTCAAAGACGTGTGTCTACCACAATCGTTCGCAAACTCGACAACTCTTCGTTGCGTTGAATTTGCAAGAGGTGCTGTAATCAATTCATGATTAGAAAATATCAATTTGTTTTATAATTAAACAAATTGATATTGATGTTACTTTTTTACAATTCGGATAATCCCACAATGTCGTAACAGATGTGCTTACCATAGAAAAAATCAACTGCGAAAGACTCTGGTTGTCACGGGATTCGAACCCGCTTCCTCTGGACAATTCTTTAGTTTTCCTACAAAAACCCAACTTACCAAGAAGCAGGAACACCGCTAGTGGTGTCATTGACCCTCGGGCCTCTTCGGCCGTCCTTCCTCATCCGCTCCACCATCAATCTGCTCTCATGCCACTCAGTCCCACTGCTGGGCACTATGTCACACTAACTTGCACTTTGGAGCACAGCACTTACACTTAGATATTTCTTCTATTTGACAGATGCACTTTTTTACTTGTTTTTAATCTTTAATATAACATTGTTTAGATTTAGTGTTGATTGTAGTCTTGTTGCAATCCAATGTGTAAAATCTGAAACAAAAGATTATCCTTATTAGTATAGTTCAGCCAAGTGCAAAAATAAGTATCGAAAGAATCCGCTCATAAATATGTTACGACGTTCTTATTACACAGAATTAGAGTGCACTGGGACATATTTTTGAACCTTTTTGTATACACCTTATTTTGGCTTTGTCTGTTCCATGTGTAGTTCAATTCATGGTTAAGGTTCATTGGGGTAAAGGTACATTTAGACCAAACGAGCATTCGCTTATTCTATCCCCCACTCTACGAAATTCGTTCCTTACACAAAACGTGATTCGTCGAAATTCGTTGACTTCGTAGAGTGGGGGATAGAATGAGTGAATGCTCGTTTGGTCTAAATGCACCTTTAGATAAAACAGTTAGTTGAATCATTATCATCATCATCATATCAGCCGAAAGACGTCCACTGTTGAACATAGGCCTCCCCCAAAGATTTCCACAATGACCGGTCCTGCGCCACCCGCATCCAGCGGACACCTGCGACTTAAATGGGGTAAGACAAAATACTACCTTTTTCTTCTACCAGCAGAAGGACGACTTTCTATCATTCTCCAATCAGAAAGCTGTTCCATCTTACCTCAACACTCCTATCTACCTAAATCAGACGTTTATTTAGAGAACATCCGAAGCCTATTATTGTCAGCCTCCATAGCCTAGTTGGTAGTAACCCTGCCTACGAAGCTGGAGGTTCCGGGTTCGAATCCCGGCGAGGGCATTATTTGTGTATTTATTTATCACAAATATTTGTTCCTTGGTCATGGCTTGGTCATGTATGTATCTATTATATATATCGTCACCTAGTACCCACATCACAAGCCTTAATTGAGCTTACCGTGGGACTAGGTTGATTTGTGTAAGATGTCCCAAGATATTTATTTATTATTTATTTATTACTTATCGTTATATTTAGTAAGATAAATATTTATGCTAGTGCATTAATATACGATCGCCAATCAGCTTGCTCAGCGTGGCGATTATGGGCATTTACCTCCTATAATGAATCAATACGCATAGTTAATAGCGGCCTACATCCCTCACTGAACTATCATAGGATTTTTTTTAAATTTTTATCTACTAGATTATGACTACTTGGAACTTCTGAAACTTGAAGTTATTTCGAACAAAATCCCGTAAGGGGCTTACTCTGATGCCCTACCGCAAACCACGAACGAAGTGTTGCCCTGTCACACTTATGTACGAATTCAGAGAGCGAGAGAGAGGCATCACTTCGTTCGTGGTTCAGGCCTCTGCTTTCCAAAGCCTCATTGGCAGCGAGAATGAACTTATTTTTGGCCACCCTGTATAAACCGGTACATGTACCCTGTATAATACACCACTGTATATACAGGATATAAACAGATCGGTATTATAAATAACAGTGCGTACATTAAAATTTGATGTAAACATAAATATTTTAATTCCATATTGTGCTCATTTATTAGCCATTCAAAAGCGATATACGATTCATAATTTATTACGTACACAAACAAATCCCTGCTCAAATGAAATGACATGATAATATATCTCTACGCCTAGTTATTCCAATCTTTTCCCACAAATAATACTTTTTTTATGTGACGAAGGTAGACAACTGAGCTCTCAGCCCACCTGATGGAAAGCAGGAACTGAGGCCCATGGACATAGTGATCAAAAAATCGCCTATGCGCTGCCTACCCTGAGGACTTAGATGGATTGCTTCTATCTATGCCAGTAATTACACGGGCTATCCCCCCAAACCGAAACACAGTAGTGCAAACATTGGCAATTAGCGGCAGGTTAACGGGTTAAACGGTGGTAACTACCCGGGCGGACCCTGCACGAGGTCCTACCACCAGCAAATAATACCTACTAATACCTACTCTTGTTTATCTTATGAAATCGAATTGGAAGTCGATTTCAACCCAAATACGATCTATGTACAGTCGACGTCAAAGATATCGTTGCGGCTTAAGTGCCAAAAATATACTTTCATCACACTTGCAATAATAGAAAAGTGAAATTCCCTAGGGAGTAATAGAAATGTCAGAACGTCATTTAATAATATTATGTCTTAAAACTTTTTTTTTGTCGGTTAGGGTGATAAAAAACATTGTATGCATCACGGTCGGTAAGCGGAATACTAACTCGAGTCACAAAAGCCCTCCGCCTTACGGCGTCGGGCTTTTAACACTCTCGTTAGCGATTCCGTGCTTACCTCCCTTGATACACAATGTACTATTACACGACCTTAATATCAAGGCAATAAAATCATGTAAAGTCCATTCATCCTTGTTTGTTTTATCTAGTTAACATCTTTCTAACCTAAAAGTACACGTTTTCTGTTGTAAACTGCCAAATTTGCCTATACCAAAATACCTAGGTGCTTAGACAAGTTGCCATTCGCTAACGCTTAATCGTCAATCGTACCGAAAGTCACCTGTCTTTGTCGCACTTATACGAAAGAGTGACAGAGAGGGAAAACTACGATACGCTACGAAGCGCAAGCGATTGGCAACTTGGTTAAGTATCACGAGTCCGTATTTGTGCAGACCATCCGTACTGATTAGTAAATTGCTTAATTTTTAATCAAGGCAACAGCAGTTTACAACAGAAAACGTGTACTTTTAGGTTAGAAAGTTGTTTACTAGATAAAACAACAAAGGATGAAATGTGAATATATTTTGGCACCTAAATCGTAACGATATCTTTGTCGTCGACTGTACATCATTAAAAACGGTTTACGATTCGCGTTGATATTTCGTACACAGAAATACGCATCAGGATTTTCGGGTACTTTGGAATTCCATTACAGAATAAATAATGAGAATGCGAAACCATAAGCCGTCGGTAAGATAAATCATGGCGAAAAATTGGGTGAATTGGGGCGAATACATTCAAACTTAAATAAAATTTTATAGTTCCATATTGTTTTTTCGGTTAACGTTGTCGTTTACTTGTAAATTTCAAATCACTTCGGAAAATTCTTTATACTTTTTTTTATTTAATTATCTCTAGTTATAAATTTGTACTTAAAGGCGCGGCTCCACTGGCGCGGAGCGGAGCGGAGCTTTGCAAAATTGACCAATTACATTCTTCAAATTCAAAATTCGAAACACTTTGATGCGGTCTCATTAACCTAGCCTCCACAGTTCCCTTAATCTGGTGCTATGTCTTATTAACTACGAACAAATAAAACAAGGAAGCCGCACGCCATACTAAATTGCCCTGCTGAATTTTAGTTGACAAGTGTCACCCCCTCTTCAATGAATCACGGCAATGAGTTTCAATGTCATCCTATAAAAACTTAAACCGCCATTTAAAAATAGTTGTGATTGGTCCGTCAAAGTTTTGATTGGCTATGTTCTATAAACATTTGTCAAAGATGTTGCGCCAAAATATGCGCGGTGTTAAGAAAAGCGCTATGTCCTGCCCATCTTGGCACAATTGAACAATTGTGTTTGCGGACATTTTTGAGCTAGCGTTAGACGTACATATTATTGTATTATGGTCGCAGCTTATTAACTAAACTTAGTTTGTATTGGACTATGTGGATTGGATTGTATCGTGTTACCGATAATTATTTGTATATATATTATATGCATGCTGTGTTTGCTCGAGCAATTTACATGTGAATAGTTTCCGCATTAATATGTTTCAACGGATTTTACCTGTTGGCAAACCTCAATAAATAAGATAAAAATAAAATGTTAGTATGATTTACAACGGAGTATTTATACCATGTAAACAATGGATACTCGATAAAATAAAACATGTTAAATACCCCGTTTTAAATATAAATCACAATAATCATATTTAACTTAGATTATTTAGATTTAAGTTATGCATATAAAATGTGGCAATATTTGGGGGACGCCTATGTTCAGCAGTGGACGTCTTTCGGCTGATATGATGATGATGACGATGATGATATAAAATTTACAGTGATGATATAAAATTTACAGTTTTGGAAATAAAGAAAGATAAAAATAAGTAGTTAGTTATTTTCAGCAATTTTTGTACTGTTATAGTTGATATCATATTTATGCAATTCTAATATGCCTCCTTTTTCGCGTCAACATAAAACTATCGGAAAATACCTACGGAAAATTTAAAAGTTAAAGCTTTCAAATTCTCTGGCACTCTTTGCCTCTCGTTGGCACTCGTTGGCACTTGACTGGCACTTGGCTGGCACTTGCTAGCCACTCATGGCCGCCATTAGGGTTTTAGAGGGCCACGAATTGTATAGCAGCAGTTATGCAATTATATCGTTGCTATACTTGGGTGCGAGTTCTATGCGATTTATTTACGCGTTTTTACCTTCACCACTTTATTTTCCGTTTTATAAAAGCAAACGCAAAAACATGCGTCTGCTACAAGATAACCGAAAATGACTCCACTATTTATACGCAGTTCGTCAATTGTAATGACTTGATTGGTGCGACGGAATAATCGCATACTGGGTAGTATATACTCGTACTTACTCAAAGTCGTATCTGCAACCTTCATATGATGGAAAAAGCAGTAATTGTATTGAAAACAACCGGTCAAGACAGTGTTTGCACTGCTGTGTTTCGGTTTGGGGGTAAGATAGCCGGTGTAATTACTGGCATAGAGGCAATCCATCTAAGTCCTCAGGGTAGGCAGCGTATAGGCAATTTTTAGATCACTATGTCCATGGGCCTCAGTTCCTGCTTTCCATCAGGTGGGTTGAGAGCTGAGTTGTCTACCTTCGTCACATAAAAAAAGTGAAGAGCTTGTCGGGCCATTCTCAGTGTAGATTTCCGTAGATATTCAGCTGGGCCGATAATGTTCTAAATAGTTTTTTTTTTAATTATTCTATAAACCCATGGATAAATAGTTAGATGGGGGCACATTTTTTTCATTCTGGAGCGGGTATCTCCGAAAATATGACTTTGGAAAAAACTAACATCGCGCTCACGACTCGTGAGGCGTGAACGCGAGATTAGTGCTTGATAATGGAGACCTAGGCTCTCCGAAACATGTCGCGCGGAGTGACTAAATACACGTGAGTTTAACCGTTTCATTATATTTACACTACTGAGATACCTACGCTTTATTTAAAATAAAAACCATAGGGGTGGGGTGGGGGCCCTCCATACATGTAACTGAGGGATAGAAAAAAAATTAGTAATATAAGCGTGTGGGGTATTAATAGTAAGGTCATTGAAAATTATATGAAGGTTTATTAATCTCATTTTTATTAGGGTTCCGTAGCCAAAATGGCAAAAACGGAACCCTTATAGATTCGTCATGTCCGTCTGTCCGTCTGTCCGTCTGTCACAGCCGATTTACTCAGAAACTATAAATGCTACAGTAACGAAATTTGGTAAGGATATGTGTTGTATGAACCGCTACAGGATTATGATACTAAATTGTAAAAAAAACTATTGGGGTGGGGGCCCTCCATACATGTAACTGAGGGATAGAACAATTTTTTTAGTTGTATATAAGCGTGTGGGGTATTAATAGAAAGGTCTTTGAAAATGATATGAAGGTTTATAAATCTCATTTTTAATTAAGCAAATCGTTTTCAAGATATCAGCTCTCAAAGTCTAAAAAATGTGACCCCCCCCTCTATTTTTTAAACTACGCGATATAAAATTTAAAAAAAAAATTATGTTATGCACATTAATAAACTCTATCAACGATTTTTAGTTTGATTAAATTATCTCCTATAGTTTTTGAGGTAGATTGATTTAACTGTATTTTTTTACACGACTGCCAAAAGGAGAGTATATGTGTTCAGTCCCTATGTATGTTTCATATTTTCTTTAAACGCGCAGATCTTCGCGACTACTTAACCGTTTTTAATAGTATAAGGTATCATTAGAATCGTCACGACGTCGCGGGTAACATAGGACATGTGACGTCACGTTAAAAACAATATGGCGGCCTAAAAATTCAATATTATCTAACCAAAAAAAATAAATATGAAAGAAACCTATCGAGTTTGGTATCAAAATGAAGAGCTTCAAACAACAATTACGAATATGTATATAACTTATATGTTTGTTACTTATTCTAGAAAAACCAGATCCATTAAAATACAATTAAAGCGCAAAGAATAATATGTCATCTAAATGCTATGATTTGGGTATCAAATTAAAGCATTTTGTATGCAGATTGTAAATATATATACAAGTTATATGTTTAAGTATATGTTCGAAGAGAAAACTCGAAATGTTCTACATCGCACTATTGAAGTTTTTCTTCGAAGCCTAAGACGTGACAGGACTGTCACCGTTGACACAACATATTGAAGTGTGTATGAAACAGATACATTGTATGTACGCGCTTGTGGTCAAGGGGTAAAATGCACGGCTGCTACGCAGCGGTCGTGGGTTCAATCCCCGGCTCGTAACCGATGAGTTTTTCAAATAGAACTTATATACGATATATCGTTTGATAAACAGTACCGGACAAAAGTTTAAGTTGAGACTTTCGGGCGATATTTTTTTTCGGTGTTAACAGTAAAATTTCAAGAGCTAGTTAATATTAATTTCCCATAGAATCTTAACAATTTTATACATTGAATCCGATAACAATTCATAGGCAAGTGAAGTTGTCATATTTTGATGATGACATGACTACCAAAAGCTGCCACTTACATGCTTTACGGTGAAGGAAAACATCGTGAGGGAACTTGCACACATCTGCGTAAAAGTTCAAGAATGCATGAGAAGTTCCCAATAAGTATTGGGCCAGCGTTGCGGATAATGGCCAGAATACAATATCAAAAAAATTACGTACGATATGATTCGCATATCATATTAGACAAATCATAATAGCAATAGCTATAGCTAATACAATCATATTAGCAATTGTGGCCAAACAAAATTGCTAAACGTGTTGCAACATGCGCATAAAATTTAAAACTTGAAATATCTTTTTTTTTCATCCAAAACATGAGCCTACAATTTTGTTAAATGTCAAATTAGTAATTAGGCACGTTCGATAGGTACAACAACGTCACTAGAAAACGAACTTAGTCAGACATATGGTGCTAGATATGTTCTAAGGGTGCTACAGAGGAGCACTAAAGGGGGGGGGGGGGCAAGGTTTTGACCGTTTTGCCGTTGGTCGTTTGATCAGATCAGGGTCGGGTTTGGCCTTAACATTTGCGCAGGGGAGTTGGTATGAATGAAGGTGGGTTTGCCTGGAAACTTGAGTCTCACGCAGCTCGCAGGCAAGGGTGGCCGCGCTCCAGACCTTCGGCCCTACGAGGATCACGGCTTTCAGCCTCCGCATTTTCTCGAAACAATTTTTCGGGCCTGCGGCCGTGACATTCGGTTTAGTGCTACACTTTTCCATTGTATTACGAAGGAGCGCTGGGCTCTGGCCTTCGGCCCTACGCGGAGCTCAGTTTACAGCCTTCGCAGGTTGTGGAAACGATCGTCGGGTCTACGGATCGCCGATTCGTTTTCATGTTACACTATTCCATCACGTAGTGTGGTAGCGCTAGGCTGTGGCTTCGATTGTTAAGCCAGTTAAGAAGGACGGTTGTACCGCTTGGGCTCGCTCGTCGGGCCTCCGACCATCGGGCTCGCGCTTGAAGCACCCCGATAGTTACGCTGCAGTACTTCGTCCCTTCTTCGGCCTTGCTTTAAATTTCTTCCAAGTGACACTTGGGCCCTCTATGTTAAAGTCTGTGCCTCTGGCTCCGGTGGTCCGGGCCGGGGGCTCGGCTTTCGGCCTCGCATACCAGCGCCTCTTTGAGGAACGATTTGGGCCTCCGGCCCTACGCGGAGTACGTCCTACGGCCTTTGCAGGTTGTCGAAACAATCGTCGGATCCATTTTAACGTTACACTATTCCGTCGGCTGACGTGGTAGTCCTGGGCTTTGGCAGCTCGGCCTTCCGCCTCGCGAACTCGCGCGCCTCTGGGTGCCTGGCTTTTGGCCGTTGGCTCTACGCGGTGCTCGGCTGCGCGTAGAGCCAACGGCCAAAAGCGCGTCGCGTCGCAGTGCGGCGCGTTATAAATCGAACCGTTGCAATTTGGGCCCTCCGGTTCGATTATTAAATCAGTTAAGAGGGACGGTTGTACAGTGTGGGCTCGCTCGTCGTGCTTTGGGCCCTACGCGGATGTCGGTTTTTTAGATGCTGGGGTATTTGAAGAAGCATCAATTTTCCCGCAGCTCGGCCTTCGGCCTCTCTTTAAATTTGCAAGCGACATGCTTGGGCCCTCGAAGTGAAGGTCCGGGCCTCCGCGAGCTCAGTTTTCGGCCTCCTACCCTGAAACTCGCCCATTAGACTCGCTCAACATAGATTTACATTGGTTCCTCACGTGGCGTGCCTCTCAGCTTCGCCCAAATTAGCGGGATGGGAACTCCTCTGGCCCCCAGAGCGAAGCTTCAGCCCTCTGCGAAGTTGGTTTTGAAATTCTTTCCAACTTTAAGGAATCACCAAATTCACTAAAAGGTTTCAAATAAATAAAATAATTAAAAAATTAAAAAACACGACTGCCGTTTTAAGCGAACTGAAAAGTAACAAATAATTCCTTTTTCAGATTAATTCTTTTGAGCGTATCTGCATAATTATATAGACGCTTGTCTTATTACTTACTATATTTTGTTTAGATTGCAGTCGGGGAACTTTTCATTTACGGAAAATATAAATATTATGGAGGTTCCCCGACTGCAATCTAAACAAAATATAGTAAGTAATAAGACAAGCGTCTATATAATTATGCAGATACGCTCAAAAGAATTAATCTGAAAAAGGAATTATTTGTTACTTTTCAGTTCGCTTAAAACGGCAGTCGTGTTTTTTAATTTTTTAATTATTTTATTTAATAATTAATTATAATGGTACGGAACCCTTTGCGCGCGAGTCCGACTCGCACTTGGACGGTTTTTTAAGCAAATCGTTTTTGAGATATCAGCTCTCAAAGTCTGAAAAATGTGCCTCCCCTCTATTTTTTAAACTACGCGATATAAAATTCTAAAAAAAATATATTTTATGCACATTAATAAACTCTATCAACGATTTTTGGTTTGATTAAATTATCTCATATGGTTTTTGAGGTAGGTTGATTCAACTGTATTTTTTAAATAATAAATTGATAATTGTACGGAACCCTTTGCGCGCGAGTCCGACTCGCACTTGGCCGGTTTTTAGGGTTCCGTAGCCAAAATGGCAAAAACGGAACCCTTATAGATTCGTCATGTCCGTCTGTCCGTCTGTCCGTCTGTCCGTCTGTCACAGCTGATTTACTCGGAAACTATAAATGCTACAGTAACGAAATTTGGTAAGGATATGTGTTGTATGAACCGCTACAGGATTATGATACTAAATTGTAAAAAAAACCATTGGGGTGGGGGCCCTCCATACATGTAACTGAGGGATAGAAATTTTTTTTTAGTTGTATATAAGCGTGTGGGGTATTAATAGAAAGGTCTTCGAAAATTATATGAAGGTTTGTAAATCTTATTTAAATTTAAGCAAATCGTTTTCGAGATATCAGCTCTCAAAGTCTCAAAAATGTGTCCCCCCCCCCCTCTATTTTTTAAACTACGCGATAAAAAAATCTAAAAAAAATATATGTTATGCACATTAATAAACTCTATCAACGATTTTTGGTTTGATTAAATTATCTCTTTTAGTTGTTGAGGTAGGTTGATTTAACTGTATTTTTTTAATAATAAATTGATAATGGTACGGAACCCTTCGCGCGCGAGTCCGACTCGCACTTGGCCAGTTTTTTTTCTTTCTGGAGCGGGTATCCCCAAAAATATTGACTTTGGAAAAAAACTTACTTTGCGGTCACGAGTCGTGAGGCGTGAACGCGAGATTAGTGCTTGATAATGGAGACCTAGGCTCTCCGAAACATGTCACGCAGAGTGACTAAATACACGTGAGTTTAACCGTTTAATTAAATTATATTTTCATACAACATTACGTCGCACTAGCGCGCCGCCCGCAGCCGACGCAGCCGGGCAACGGCATGCGCCGCGCCGGGATTTCTGTTATAAAAATGTTGAAAAGTCACCCCTGATTTTGAGAAATGATTTAGACCATTTTAGAGTAGTTTTGTGAAAATATATTGTTTTATTTCCTTTTTTTGCCTCACAGGTGTGATGGAAAACATTGCGTGTGCCACGGGCGGTACAAGAATTATATTATGACAAGCAATTTCTTATTTACCGCCATTAATAGACAATATACTATAACACTACTGAGATACCTACGCTTTATTTCAAGTAGGTATTTGTTACTTATTGAGGCTAGCTTGTCAACCGACAAAATACAAAATAATGTTTACGCGGAAACTGTATCGGAGCGCTTCGTTTTGATCACTTTTTGTTCTTTAATTATACAAATTTATTTTGATATACTTCCGTTTTCCTCGTTCGAGTATTGGAATCTAATTTATTTCCAATACTTATGTGAAAAGTTGAAATAAATTGTGTTGATCTTGCTTCTTTATGTTGCCATTTCATTAAATTGAGAAGGAAAAACGCCTTCTGGTGAATCAATTTTATTGTAGCCAAAGTAAATTCTACAAAAACACATTGAAAAGAATGCTTATTAGCTGCTACCTCGCTCAACAGATCAGCCTCGCGATCCAGCGGAGTAATGCTGCCAGCATCTTTGGTACCATGCCGCGGCTAATAATCTTACAGTATATAAATAGATAAGTTTGTTTTTTAATACTTATATGACGCTTAAATTAAAATAAAAACGGTAACTTTTTTACTTTTACTCCAAAAAAATCTACTTTTTTATATGAAATTGCTAATTTTATGATAAAAAATGGATTTTCCATGTCTGTGTTACACGAAAATGATAGCAAACAACGCATAGTGTAGGCCTTATTATTTAGTAAAAAAATATTAAACGCAATCCTTCCGCAAGCACAGTCACCCCCCCCCCCCACGCTCAGGGGGGGAATTGGTTTTCCCTCCACATCTAAAAACAACTATTTTGAGACCCTCTAGCTCTGGTTAAAATTACAAAACTGTAACTCGCAGCGCACAATTTTTTTCAACTTTGTATGGACTGTGACCCTAGCTTACTATATAACTAGTTTTAATTAAATATTTATCAAACGGGTTACTCACGTAATTTAAGTCGATAATTCAAACGTCGAGCAATTATCGACTTAAATTATGTGAGTAACCCGTTTGATAAATATTAAAATAGTTTTAATTATGTATATTTTTGTAGAATAAAATGATTTAAGTACATTGATACATAATTATATAATTTTCAATACTTGTAGGTACTTAAAAGACAATATTTTTATAACATCATTTTGTTGCCTGTACTTATTTACTATAACTTATAAAATTAAACTTAGAAATAAGATACTGCAACGAAATTAAACTTCAAACGAAAATATCATTAAGATTTCGTGTCAAGAATCAAGTTGTTCAAAGATTATAAGTGGACTTTGAAATTTGCCTTTAATGTCTTTTACTTACTACAATTAAATCTAAATAATTAATATAATTATTTACAAACTGGGGTGAATTAGAATAAATACTAAACTTCAAACCGACTCATGCATTTATTTTTATATATGTCCCACTTTGATTTATATTAACAACTATACGAATGAAATAAAACTATGAAAACGATAAACTCGCGCATATTAATTAACTTTAACTTCATTCCAACGTTGCCAACACTTTACAGGGTTCGTGGTCTGCGGGCGATTAATATACGCGAGTTTATCCGTTTTCATAGTTTTATTTCATGAGTTAATCCTCGCAGTAACCGAAAAAAATATTAACTATACGAACTTAACAAATTGTTTTTTTTTATTAACCTGATTTAGGCTTTATGCTACAGGGAACAATAAAGCGATTGGACAGCGGGTGGGTTGGTTGCCTGGGAAAAATTCAGGTCTCGTCCAGACCGGGCTTTGATAGTTGGTACTACACAGGAATACTTCTACAGCGAATGCACCTTGATAATTATTAACGATAAACTCGACATAGCAGTAAATCCTACCACAGCCGCCCCCCCCCCCCCTGTTTGAGTGGGAATTATTCAAATTCGCTTCGCTTTCCAAGACAATGAAGTATTTAAGGAACTATTGACAAGTCAAGCCTAAAAAACTGTTTCTTTATCATGGTGTTTATACTCGGATAATTATTACGTGTTCATACTGCGTTACTAACAGAAGGAAATTCAAAGAAAACAAGGAAAAGGACATTATTTTTCTTTTACGATACAAGAAAAACTGGCGATTCTTCTCATGAAAGTTATGTTGAGTAAAATCTGACCGCTATTCTAGACCAATGCCCAAATATATTTATGCCCTTGGATTCAGTATTATATCTCATTTTTATCGCGGTGACCATATATACGAGTATGGCCGCCTCCAGTCATTCTAAATGGTCCGTCCTAACACTTAATACCCGAAGTGGTCCCGCAAGAAATCCTCCAATATGCCAAAATCATAACCCTCTTTTATAGACATTGAACGAGTCCGTTGGGGACCATTTGGAAAACTGATCGGATTATAAGGATTTACGCGTACAGAAAAGTATAAAGACAAAGATGCAAGATATTTTTAGGATCGATTCTACGAACAAATAAAACATGGAAGCCGCACAACAAACTAAATTTCCTTTCAAAAACGGTCCTGAATTTTAGTTGACAAGTGTCACCCCCTGCATCACGGCGATGAATTTCAAACCAAATAAACTTAAACCGCCATTTAAAAATTGTTGTGATTGGTCTATCAAAGCTTTGATTGGCTATATTCTATAAACATTTGTCAAAGATGTTGCGTCGAAATATGCGCGGTGTTAAGAAAAGCGCTACTTCTACGTCTTGCCTCTCGGGGTATAATTGACCAATTGTTTTTGGGGGCCTTAGACCAATGTCGTGGCCGGACCATTAGATACAGTTTCCTTTGCTTATCTATCACAGACAAATAAAGGTCAAAGCAGAATCGAGTTCATGGTTCAAGTTGAGACTGGTTTCGTGGAGAAAAGTAATAAGCACGGGACATTTTTCACAGTAAATCCGATAGGAACAGCTGTCTGTGGGATTATCGCCTGAGGAAGATAACTGAGGGTACGAATTATTAAGGAAAGTGCTATTTTTATGGTAACTGGCTTTTGTATTAAATGGAAAGGTGCCATATTGTTATGTTTGCAGAACCTTTAAAAATAGAAGCATTTGAAGGGTCCACGGAAAAAACATGTCCAGTGCTTAAAAAATCAGAGATTCACACCTTATACTGTTTAAAGTAAGGTGGAGTTCTCCGTGTGGTGACGGCAGTAAGAATACATTTGTCACCACCCCAACTCCTCCTGCGGATGTTGTAAGAGTCAACTAAGGGATTGAAGTGTCACTGACCATTTTTTTGATAACGATTGATGATGGGCAGCAGCGTCATCAATTTAGACCCCGGATTGTTGTGGCAGTGACGTCACAATAGGGTGATTTGGGGAGTAAATGGGACGGTAGAAGAAAATGATACATGAATTATAAGATAAGATAATATAAGAAATGACACACTGTGTAAGTTAATGTGACGTGCAGTTGCAAATAAAGCGAAAGGTTTATATCTAAGGTTAAACTTTATACCGGTCTGTATATTTTGCAAACATAAATTATGCATATAAAGTTAATTCTAATATTTAATTTATGTATGTTTCGTTTTCTAAATGGAACAGTGGAACGAGATGATTATTCGACTGGTCAGTTTTTTGTCGAAAACTAGTAAAATTAATATAAAAAATATTGATAAATTCGCTGGAAATTGGATTTTATTCAAATTTATTCGATTACGTATAAATTAAATAATTTTTTAGCTGGTGAAATTAATATACATTTTTATCTTATCTTATAATTTACGTATCATTTTGTTCTACCATTCCATTTACTCCCCAAATCACCCTACTGTGACGTCACTGCCACAACAATCCGGGGTCTAGTCATCATAGTGGATACATTACTGAGATCGCCAATCCGCTTGCCCAGCGTGGCGATTATGGGCATTTACCTCCTAATGCGTCTAGTTAATAGGAGAGGCCTACGTCCAGCAGTGGACTATCATAGGCTGATGATGTGAAGGTGGATTTTAGGGTTTCGTAATAGCCAAAATGGCAAAAACGGAACCCTTATAGTTTCTCCATGTCCGTCTGTCCGTCCGTTCGTCTATCCACAGCATAGCTTCTTGGCCGTTAGTTCTAGAAGTTTGTAATTTGGTACAAGTATACACATCAATGAAGCCGACAAAGTCGTAGAATAAATTGTAGAAAAAAAAAATTTTAGTGTACCTCCCCTATTCGTAAAGTGGGGATATTTTTTTATTTCGCAGTAAAGCTATAATGTGGGGTATCGTTAAATAGGTCTTTGAAAAATAATAAGGGTCCTAAAAGAACGTTTCTTCCTTTAATCAATATTTTCGTAGATAACCGCTAAAGGAGAAAAAAAATAGTGTCCCTCCCTCTCTAACTTTTGATCCGTAGGCCCAAAAAATATGAAAAAAATCATGAATAGTGGGCTTATAGAATACTTTAAAATAAAACTATTTCAAACATAATCGGCCCAGCCGTTTTTGAATAAATACTATTCTTACTACGGAATAACTACAACTTTCCCCCTCAGCGGCGAGAACACATATTATTACAACGTAAAGTATATAATAAATTCGCGAGGTATATTGCATCTCTTCATTATATTTAAAGAATAATGAAATGCTCATTTGAATATAATATTATATTTATTATACTTTAATAATATTATACAAATTTAACATGAGTCCGAAATTTATTTTGCATCTGAACGAGTTTTTCATTCCCGCTTTTTGGGGGCCTACTACGAAGGTTCCGGAGTCGAATGATGAATCGACATATTTTATGTATATCTATCCCCTTTTTTGGTAACGGAATGAAAGTGACGGTTAAAATGAAATTTAAATGTTCAAATATCGAAATACCTCATTACACAACAATATGCTCCGGCCATTTTTGTTTATTTTTTTAAACTATTTCCTTCTTAGTGGCCAGAGCAACATAAAAAAATAAAAACGCTGCATATTATATTTATTTATTTATGTAGGATCGGAACGTAAGAAGATGAGTGGAACGGAGCTTATATAATTTAGCTGGTGTAAAATAAATCTAAATTTAACGAAGACACGCATTTTATTCTGAGACAATACAGAGTCCCACATTTATTTATTTATATTTATATTGTAAGTGTCTACGAAAACAAGTAGCTGCACGGGGCGCGGGCGTGGGAAGCGGACCCCCACCCGGCCATTAGCTCTAGCGGCGGCGCCGATACCACACGCGTCCGACGCACCTATCTGTTACCATATATTATTTAAATTGTAATCTTTTGGGATAGTAAATCCACGTTTAGAAAATCTCTTCTTTTACTTGCCCTTAATCGCATGCAGTAAGTTTCTACACAATAAATCGCAGTGCAATGTACCTAACTTGTATATTTAATCTGTGATGCAGAACGATAAATAAATACATGTTATTACTAATTATTGCTGAATTTATTTTTATAAATAACGTGTTCTTATTGGTCAATTTAATTTGAAAAGCAGCAGTAGTTACATTTTAGTGTGACTGAACGCCATGATCCCGTACCACACAAACAAAAAAAGTTACAAGCAGTTCGAGAAAATCCAGAGTCTCTGAAATATTTTCTCTCTAAGGCATAATTCTTTTATGAATAATTCTATATGGCATAAACTATGTAGTCATAATGGGCAGAAACTGTTGTGGCATACTCAACTTTAGCATATTTCGTTGTGGCAGAATGTGGCAGATTTCGAATTGTTCGAATATTATATGAGCAAAATTTTTCTGTTCTCCTATTTATGATGAGGCATAATCTGGATGTACATAAAAAGTATCGGCATCGGCATAGTTTGTATTAGCATAACAGAGAAGGAATAATTACAACTTATCAATGTAATCGAGGTACTTAGTAGTAATTAGTTATTCTGCACGTTACTTACTGTGTTACTGAGCTAAGTACTTTCTAGGTTGCTAAAAAAATAACCTCGAAGACTAAGGCGTGAGCAAAGCTTAATTTTACTAGGTTAACTTTACTACAATTAACAGCTTAAACCTTAGTCTTCTAACCTAACCTATCAGAGTCGGATCTGCCCCGGAAGGTTTTGTTCGCTCGCTTCGCTCGCTCACTGCAGAAATTTTCACCCTCCCAACAAATTCTGCCTGACGCAAAATGCATGTAAGGTAAGTTTCGAACATATGGCTATGTGCCAAAAAAAATATGTACCTATATCTAATTTCTGTCTTATAGCACTCGGCGTAAATAACAATATGCCTAGATAGTTTCGGGCAAAATAATTTTCGAAATATTGTTATTTATGCCAAGTGATGTTTCTGCCTCATTAAGATTATGCCAAGTCTGTCATGTCCTAAGCGTTTCGGACAAACAAAATTATGCCAGTTAGAGGGAACCCACCTACGGAACCCTACACTGAGCATGGCCTGACATGCTCTTGGCCTGTTTTTTACTTCTGTAATTTGAATTGACTAGACATGTTATTTCCGTGGACCCTTTAGTGTAATTGTTTGAGTGAGAACGATCATTAACGCCATCGAAGTGAAACGCGGGAAGATGCTTGGACATCTGATTCGACACGACCATTTCTTGTTTGCATGTTCATTTGAACATGCACTCTGACAATGGAGGTCTAGTATAGACATTTCTGAGCACTCTGAGCAGTAGATAATAATCATAGCCCGGAAAGGATTAGAAAATTTCTAATTCATAAAATGTTGGTATGTATGTCGATAAAATAGTCGATATTTAACTAAACACTAGTTACATGTGCATTTTTGCTCCCGCCGTCCGAGCTATGATTATTGATTTATAGTAATTTATGCAATCGTACGTAATCAGAAACATTGCGATCTAAAATTGATAAACAATAATATGAACCATAGGATAGTTACAAAACCGAAATTAAAGCCTAAAAAGCCAGCCTGAATATCGTTCAAAATTTCAAAGTCCATTTGTTAAGATTACTTTTACATCCTCAAGGCGAAATTATTCACAAGAAAATATATCAGAATGTGTTGACTAAAATAGTTGGTGTTTTAATTTTAAAAATCTTGTATAATTTTTTTGATATCTGGAAAAGAAGCGGAACTTCTAGGGAAACATAAAGAGTATAAATTATAAATATTAGAATATATACCAAAGAAAAACGACCAAGATCACCTACTGTCCGAGGTGGGGATCGAACCCACGTACTCAGCTTTCACGGGTGATGCCTGTACCCCTCGGCCACTCGGTCTTAGCAACCACCGGTCATATTTCTCGGGTATATGCAATCCCTTACAAGGCTAGGCGCCTTTGACCATCATCTAAGGGCAAGCAATACTTACCTGCACCTCCTATTAGAATACTTTACAGTTTTCTAGAATAGCTAGAGAGAGCTGGTGCTGCCATCAATTGAACGTATTGCGAAAACACAAATCAAGTTATTTATTAACTAAATATTTTGATTTGTACTTTTTTTTAAATCTTTCACCAGTAGTCACACTACTTAATACTATATAAATTATAAATATTAGATATCATATATTATACCAAAGAAAACGACCAAGATCACCTACTGTCCGAGGTGGGGATCGAACCCACGTACTCAGCTTTCGCGGGTGATGCCTGTACCCCTCGGCCACTCGGTCTTAGCAACCACCGGTCATATTTCTCGGGTACCTATATGCAATCCCTTACAAGGCTAGGCGCCTTTGACCATCATCTAAGGGCAAGCAATACTTACCTGCACCTCCTATTAGAATACTTTACAGTTTTCTAGAATAGCTAGAGAGAGCTGGTGCTGCCATCTATTAAACGTATTGCGAAAACACAAATCAAATTATTTATTAACTAAATATTTTGATTTGTACTTTTTTTTTTAATCTTTCACCAGTAGTCACACTACTTAATATTATATAAATTATAAATATTAGATATCATATATTATACCAGAGAAAAACGAGCAAGATCACCTACTGTCCGAGGTGGGGATCGAACCCACGTACTCAGCTTTCGCGGCTGATGCCTGTACCCCTCGGCCACTCGGTCTTAGCAACCACCGGTCAAATTTCTCGGGTATATGCAATCCCTTACAAGGGAGGTGCAGGCATGTATTCCGGCAGTAACCCGGATCTATAATATTTTAACAAATATTTGTGATAATAAATACAAAAATAATCTTCCCGGATTCGAACCCGGAATCTTCAGCTTCGTAGGCAGGGTAGCTACCAACTAGGCTACGGAGGCTGACATTAATATTAGCGTATTTAAACTAGCCACTGATCCGATTACACGCATTAAACCTAATGGGCCGCTAAGTGTTCGCAATGCGATTCCACTCCCATTGTGACCGCTTTCGGGAACTACATATACCTATCGACGATTCAGGCTTACTACTAACTTAATCAACTCATCACCTCTTATATTTTCCCCTCACTAGCTTAAATATTTTTTTTTAATTTATTTAAGCTAGTGAGGGGATTTATAAAGCTTAAATTGGTCACTTCTCATTGGTGACTTTGTCAGCCATGGGCTATATTTAAGGACCAGTACTCGACGATGCGTTTCGGCATTGAGTTTTAAATGTTTTTTTAAGTTAATGTACATTTGGATGATATTTGTAATCATATTTCCTCGCGATAGTAGTTTGTTCAACTCTCGTGCCTTGAGACCTTCGCAATGTTCAAGATTCCAGTTTTTGAACCTCTCGCTAGACTCGTGGCTCAATTTTGGAATCTTTCGCTAGCTCTCAATATTGACACGACAGTTAAACAACAACTTTGCCCCCTTGTTGAACCGATAAGGTCATCGTTTGGAGTTATAGGGACAAAACCTAAAATTATATTTCACGCGGGCGCTCAAGTTTGAGCTTCTTCAAGAGCCAATCGCCATGGCTTCGCGACAAAGACTGCGAGCCGTGGCCCTGCTCGATCGAGAACTTTTTTTTTCGACTTAAAACGTGAGTAACCCGCGTAAAATATAATGTTTAGTACAGATGGTGCCTTTTTTAGGCTCTAGTGCGAGAAGTGGGTCATTTTACGTCAGGTCCAAAACTTCGGAGGGCCATCTGTACTAAAAAACGTCGTACGAGACACGTGCAAAAACGAAATTCGTAGCTCGTGTCGATTTAAACACTCCCTTCGGTCGTGTTTTAAAACATCGCCACTCGCCAATTTCATGTTTTTCGCACTTGTGTCCTAATGTATTATTGTAGTACAGAAGGTGCCTTTTTTAGGCTCTAGGGCGAAAAGTTTTCTCATTTTACGTCAGGTCCAAAACTTCGACCATCTGTACTAAAAAACGTCGTACGAGACACGTGCAAAAAGGAAATTCGCAGCTCATGTCGATTAACACACCACATTTCGGATTTCCTGTTTTTCGCACTCGTGTCTTAATTTGATATTAAGTATGAATGAATCTCACCAGAGTTTTGTGATAGGGCTAAATTCTCAAAATGTACGGTTTATGAAACTCGGGGTAGACCCTGCTGGGTGTTAGCCATTTAGCGGCTTATATTAGTGCTCGTTTAGGGAATCTATTTGAGGTCTGTGGCATTAAAGTTCTGTGTAATCGGTAGTACAGACGCTATCATGCAGGGTGAACGATATGAAGCGTTACCACGAAGATTTTATTAAGTCTAGTGTCAAAGTGACATCACATACACACATCATATCATTAGCCTATGACAGTCCACTGCTGGACGTAGGCCTCTCCTATTACCTATGCGTATAGACGCATTAGGAGGTAATTGCCCATAATCGCCACGCTGGTCAAGCGGATTGGCGATCGCAGTTATGTCCACTATGATTACGCTGCTGCCCATCATCAATCTTTTATCTAATAATGGTCAGTGACACTTCAATCCCCTAGTCGACTCTTACGACACCCGCAGGAGTTGGGGTGGTGACAAATGTATTCTTACTGCCGTCACCACACGGGCGGTGTTACCAAGTAGATTTTATTAAGTCTGGTGTCAAAGTAATAATAAATAAATAATAAATAATATACTTAATAAGACAGTAGTTGACCGCAAACATAAGAACGAGACTAAGCTTTTTGGCTTATAAAGCTCGTGAGAATCTAAAATGGCTGAAATCCGAATTTCACATGCCATTTCTCCAGTGCAGTGAGTTTCGGATTTTTTATCTGGTCTATTTTGAAGAAAAGGGTGAGAGCAATTAAACATGCTAGTATAAGTAAATGCAATGAAGAAAGCGATCGTATTTCACTGGCACATAGCACTACCACAGACCGGATCACAAACGACCCATCATCATTATCATCATATCAACCGAAAGACGTCCACTGCTGAACATAGGCCTCCCCCAAAGATTGCCACAATGACCGGTCCTGTCCCGCCCGCATCCAGCGGACTCCTGCGACCTTCACCAGGTCATCAGTCCACCTTGTGGCCTACCCACGCTGCGTCTTCCGATACGTGGCCGCCACTCGAGAACCTTCCCGCCCCAACGGCCATTGGTTCTACGCGCAATGTGCCCGCCCACTGCCACTTCAGTATAGTGATTTGGAGAGCTATTTCGGTATAAAACCCCATTAATCCAATAAATCTTGTAAATTCTAATTTATATGTACTTAAAACAACTTGTGCTCAGACAGCCAAATCCATTTAACCAGAGACAATCAGCGACTAAGTTTGTGACAGCAATTTGTCGCCACAAATGTGACGAGGAAACTAAGTTTGTTGATGTTTCGTCACTTGTTGCTTGGCTTTTGGATATTACGATTTATGGCATAATAGTACATTACGACACAAGTGCGAAAAACATGAAATTCGAAACGATTGACGATGTTTTAAAACACGACCGATAGGGTGTTTTAAATCGACACGAGTTAGAGTTACGAATTTCGTTTTTGCACGTGTCTCGTACGACGTTTTTTAGTACAGATGGCCCTCCAAAGTTTTGGACCTGATGTAAAATGACACACTTCTCGCACTAGAGCCTAAAAAACACACCATCTGTACTAAAAATTATGCTTTTATTATTCTTCTTCACTTCATCAGCCTATAATCAGTCCTTTTTTAGAATTATAACTAACGTGAGACTCAAACATATTTAATCAAACGGTTGACTCGCGTAATTTAAGTAGATAATTGCTCGACATGTTTCGAACCATTTAGAGGATCCTCATCATGGAGTATCCGCGACCAAAGCCCGACGTGTACTCCGGGCTTGCGCTCTGCTAGAGCGGGTGCTAAAAATATTTAAATATATAATCAGTCCACTGCTGGACAAAGGCCTCTGCTATTACCTATGCGTACGAACTAGGGCTCTCGGTCGTGTCCGGGTTTCGTGTACCCGTTTCCGTGTAACCGTTTCTTTGCTACCGGGAAACGGGTTTCTTACCCGTTGGAAACGTTTAATTAGGAACCGTGTAATTAAGACACGGATACCCGAGTACCTGTGTCTGATCCGCCCTCAATGTGTAGTGGCAGTGGCAATCTAAAATATAGGTACGATTTTATATTTGAACAAAGTATTGAACCGCATTTAACCTGCAACAAAGAAAATTTCTAGCTGCGTAATTCGTAAAAAACTGCGAATTTTCCGGTAGGTATTTTTTTGTTTCAGACTTTTTACTAATAAAAACATAGGTTTTTCGAATATTCAATTGTAATGGATCCGCAAGACTCAAGCTTGGAAAAGTTTCTAAGTAGATCCGCGGACCCGCGCTTGGAAACGTTTCTAAGTTGGAAACGTTTCTTGGCGTTTCGTGTCGTTCGGGTTCTTAGTACCGCCGGTGCTAAGGATTCGTGTACACGTGTCTGCGGGTAACACGGATACCGGGAGCCTTAGTACGAACGCATTAGGAGGTATATGCCCATAATCGAATTGGCCATTCCACTAATAATGATGCTGCTGCCCATCATCAATCTTCAATAAATAATTGTTACATTTACATTTATATGTATAATTATTCTGACTATTAGAGACTTCATCTCTAGTTAATGTACTATATCTGAATTTATATTAAATCATATTTATGTTTCGTTTTTAGGGTTCCGTAGCCAAAATGGCAAAAATGGAACCCTTATAATGCTACAGTAATGAAATTTGGTTACAATATGTGCTGTATGAACCGCTACAGGATTATGATACTAAATTGTAAAAAAACTATTGGGGTGGGGGCCCTCAATACATGTAACTGAGGGATAGAAAAAAAAAATTGTATATAAGCATGTGGGGAATTAATAGAAAGGTCTTTGAAAATAATATGAAGGTTTATAAATCTCGTTTTCGAGATATCAGCTCTCAAAGTCTGAAAAATGTGTCCCCCCCCTCTATTTTTTAAACTACGCGATATAAAATTCTAAAAAATATATGTTACACACATTAATAAACTCTATCAAGGATTTTTGGTTTGATTAAATTATCTCTTACCTATAGTTTTTGAGGTAGGTTCATTTAACTGTATTTTTTATGATAAATTGATAATGTTACGGAACCCTTCGTGCGCGAGTCCGACTCGCACTTGGCCGGTTTTAATCAATGCATTGACATGCATTAAGATGTGCTGTAAGTCCCGCTGAGTTTCTTGTCGGATTTTTCTCAGGCAGTGGTGTGTTTTTTTCTCTCATTCGCTATTTAGTTTAACAATTTAAAAGCGCTCATTGCTGGGCCTAACTGAATAAAGAATATTTTAACTTTGACTTTTGACTTTGACTTTGTTCAGTGCACAGACAACATAACCTAAAGACGTAGCTTTAGACAATTATTTCATTTAAACCGATGCTGCCAAAAATGCTGAGGTGCGGGCGTCGTAACATGAGCTAACTGTGTTGTGATTCGTCGTTTCAAGGTCAATGAGGTGTAAAACAAAAATGTCCGCCGGTCGCTAGTGATTTCCGAATGTCGATAAAAGTATCGATGGTTACAATGTCTATCGCTTTCACAATTCGATATTTGTCAGTGACTTACCAACAAAACCGTAAATCCATATCCGTACTAATGCATACCATAAATGCGAAAGTATGTCTGTCAGTTTATTGAGTCTACACGCTTAAGTCGCTGAACCAATTTAGACGAAATTTTGAATGGAGATTATTTAAGACCCGGGAAAGGACATACGATATTTCATTCATCATCATCCCCGCAGATGAAGATATATTATGATACTAGCTTATGATGCTAGCTTGAAATGCATTTTATATAAAAAAAATATTTGTACTGTCTGTCTGCTCTGCTGTGTCTTCATCTTCACATTTAAACCAGTTTAGATGAAATTGGAATGGAGATAGTTTAAGACCCGGGAAAGGACAAAGGATAGTTATTTTATCATCATCATCCACGCAAACAAAGTTGCGGTCAAATATTAATATCACAATATATTTCTGAGACAATAAATAAAAGAATTTTATAAAATATACTTTTATTTGTACAATCATTAACTCGTAGTTACAAAGTTACCAAAAAACTACCATTAAAATACGTTGTATATAAAATTCGTATATTATTCGTTTTTGTTAATTTGAAATATTCCGGTTTAAAGTGTCAAGAACATATCAATATCACACTGCTAGGAGCAGGAAACCAATCATGTGACCGTTTTGTAGCATTCATTCACATTTCTTTCATGTTTGGGCATTTAGAGAAGATACACAATATTATTTAACATAATAGTATTTTTGAAAATTATACTTCTACACTTTACACTAAACCAGAATTTATTTGAGGATAATTGAATATAGTCGTAATATCTTATCGATAGTAAACAGACTGCAGGCATAGACATCACTAGTTCGGATATGGAGACTCCACCGCAGAGACTGTTGCTTGGTACGATTGAGAATAAAGATTTTAATTGATCTTTAGTTACCTTATCGATAGTAAACAAACATACTCTACGGTCATCCCTAGTTCAGACGGCCTACCTGCTCATTACGCTAGACAAGAAGGGAGTTATACTTCGTGCAAAGTATTAGAAAGAGACTTTGTAAAAAGACATCAACGAGTGCACTAGATTTTATGCTTGAACTATCTTCAATTTTAATTGAAATTTATAAAAAATAGCTCACTTGTGAAACGAAATACCATCTATTTGCACACTAGATGTTTTTGTATTCTTGCCACACAATTTCACGCAACAGTAATGTATTTTGCATGACGTAAATCACGTTAAAACTTTCGTAATTATCTCATGAACGCCGGCCGCAGACTGAAGTTAGCAATGGAGGCGTGGCTCTAATATGGAGTGAATTGACCGTATGCGTGACAGAGGGGGTCGCCCGGCTATGCTACGTCTTGAGGTTATGTTGTCTGTGGTTCAGTGACACTTCGAATCCCTTAGTCCACTTCTTCGGCACCCACGGGTAGAGGGCATTATTTGTGTATTTACGAGTATTTATCGCAAATATTTGTTCCTTGGTCTTGCTGTCTATGTATTTAAGTATCTATATGTATTTATCTATTATGTATATTCGTCGCCTGGTACCCACGTCACAAGCCTCAATTGAACTTACCGTGGGACTAGGTCGATTTGTGTTAGATCTCCCAAGATATTTATTTATTTATAATAAGATAAATAAAATGGAGGTAGTTAAAATATGTAACGATAAAAAAGTCTAACTTACAATAAATAACATTATTTTCGTTCCAGAACGAAGATTCGCATTCTTTCTAAACTTAGATTTAAAGTTTTAAATTATTGTTGTGTTCTAAATAAAGAACTTAGGTGTTCCAGATTGAATCGAATCCAACTTTTTCCATCAGGACTTGTTTGCATGGCTTTCATTCAACTTCGTTTCAAATTGTGGTAGTTTTTTCGATGGCTAACTATTTTACCGGACATTTTTTGGCTATGCTCTATGAAACTGCGTTTTAGTATTGACGAAATGGTGGCTTTTTCTAGCCCAGGCAATTTTTCAGTGAAATGACTGACAACTAACTTAGCTCAGGGACCCAAAGAGAGTCTTGGCCTCCGAAACGAGAGCACTAGGTCTCACAATATTTTTTGTTTATTTTGATGTCTAGAATGCATACTTAAAATCTCTCGCAATGCCCGCGAGCACCGTGTATAATATTGAAATTATGATATAGATGTAGTTAAACGTTTTTTCTATCGCATTAAGCCCTTTCAAAGATTTACAATTCTGTATACCCAATAAATTCTCCTATAACCGAGTACGTAAGCTTCACCAAACGTAATATCGGTGCATATAAGTCATAAAAGAGCAAAATCTGACCCCACGCGGATATAAAGAACGTTACTACCCACATAAAACATATCTAGCAAGATATTAAGGTGCCACTCACGTATCTGTTTTATCTGTGGCAGATTCCTTCACGCAAGACAGAGCATGTACTATCATGAATAGGAATTTTTGAGCCGCTTGCTAAAGGTGCGGTTTCAGAGAAACTTCCTCCCGCGGACGGTCCGTCTGTGGAATGAGCTCCCTGCTGAGGTTTTCCCGTTGGACTACAGTATGGTTTCTTCAAAAGAGGAGTGTACAAGTTCTTATTGGGTCGGCAACACGCATGTGACACCCCTGGGGTTGCAGGCGCCCATAGGCTACGGTGACTGCTTTCCATCAGGCGGGCCGTATGCTTGTTTGCCACCGACGTAGTATAAAAAAAAAGGTGCATTCAGACCAAACCAGCGTTCGTTGTTCTATCCCCCACTCTACGAAATCAACGAATCACGTTTTGCGTAACGATCGAATTTCGTAAAGTAGGGGGTTAGAATAGCGAATGCTCGTTTGGTTTGAATGCACCTTTATGCTCGTAACGTAGTGGGTTGGGTTGTACCAAACCATCTGTGAGCGTTAAATCGTTCGCCTTTGATTTTATGGGAAGTTATAGTTATATTATCTAGACCTAGCGTTCCTACTTACCATTAGGTCTAGCCAAAATACAATTCTGCAATCGTATACGATAAGCGATAAGTAATAATTGTATGGGAATTATAAATTCGTTCAAAATATGTTGTGACCTTTTCCATACATTATTATGGTCACGTCAAGTTTCAAACACGTCGATAGAAAATGTTAGGACGTTTTTTCTCGTAGTTTTTAGATGGAAAGAGCTCGTTATTTTGACTAGGAAAAAATAAAAATATAGCTACCTCAAAAACAATTTTGAACTGTAATTAATTACTAAAAAAGTAACGGGATAACTAGATACAAAAAAGGTTTTTTTATAAACTTATTAAGATAATACATGCACGTACATTTTTACTACTTCATCATCATCAGCCTATCGCAGTGCACTGATAGGTCTCCCGAATTTCACGCCACCGTTTTCGATCTTTGGCTCCTCGCATCCAGCTCATGCCGCCATCTTGCGCAAATCGTAGCTTCATCTTTTCTAAGGGTGTCCTACACTACGCTTGCCGGTCTCCACTCAAAAACTCCCACCCAATGGGGTAAATACCCCATTTTTATTACTGAACTTGATGCAAATAGTACTTTAGCTCCGATGAAATACTCGTCAATAAAAATTTGCGTGACATATTTATGACCGATAAATTTATTGCGGGACCATTAAAATCATAATGGGTTCAGGGCTCTTTAATTAAAACCCGGGCAAGTTCGAGTTGGATTCATTTGTTGAAGGTTAACATAATTAGGTGGCACCATCATTAGAGCCTTGAGCGCAGTGAGGGACTCAAAGACACGAGATACAAACATCTTTGCTCTCGTGTGATACATACAACTTTTCACCTCAGCGGCGAGAACATAATAAATAAATATACCGTCGGTTGACAACCAAAACTCACTAAGTAACAAATACCTACTTAAAATAGAGATCGTATCTTAGTCCTGATTCAATACTGACATAAGAGGTTGCTAAGAGTAGTGACAGTTTTTATAGTGAGTTTTGGTTGTCAGCCGACGATACATTCTTACTATAAATATAAAATGTCATAAACCAATGAAAAAATAACAACATTATTGCCAACTCCGGAGATGGGATTCGAACTAACGTCTTTAGCTTTTGAGGCTGATGCCTAAACCACTTGGGCACCCTAGCTTAGCGGATCGGTCGATTTTCTCGGGTATACAGGGCATCCCACGGCGATGCCACATCGAGGGAAAGTACCTTAAATATCATAGATAGCATATTTTACTGAAAGAAGACTTCATTTTATTTTTAAAACTAAAGAATCGAATATCTATAAATCGAAATAATGTCTTCTTTCAATAAGATGTTCATTTACAATAATTAAGGTATTTTTTCTCCGACGATGTCATGATTTTTTCTCCATAGAATTTTTTTTCAAAAAAAATCATATAAATTTGAAAACAAGTTGGAACTTGTTTTTTAAATCGAAGTAATGTCTTCTTTCAGTAAGATGCTCATTTAAAATAATTAAGGTATGTTTCCTCCGAAAAGGCGATATTTTTAATCATACAATTTTTTTATCAAAAAAAATTAAAAAAGCTTGAAAGCAATTTTTCTAAGTCTTAAAAATAAAATGAAGTCTTCTATCAGCAAAATACGCTATCTATGATATTTAAGGTACTTTCCCTCCATGTGGCATCGCCGTGGGACACCCTGTATGCTATCTGTTATAAGGCTACATACTACATTGACCGCTTAATGCGTCAATACGCATAGTTAATAGGAGAGGCCTACACCCAGCAGTGGACTGAGATCGGCCGACGATGTGTGATTTGTTTAAACGAATTCATGACAAACTCGAACCCATATCGTAGCAATGAGTTAGCGCCGATAAAAACGAACAAAAATGGACTCTCTTTTGGAATGAAATCGATTAAATTTTCACTGACTATCCAAGATGACAAAGACCAAAAGCAAATTTATCGCCTGTACCATGGTGAGTTTTCTGAAGAGTTATTTTCCCTGATCCCGCCCTCCCCTTTCCGTTATAAAACCACACGTACCGGTTTGCGGTGTCACTCCTTCACCGTGGAAAATATTCCCACGCGTACTAAGAAATTCGGTAATTCCTTCATATGCCGGACTATTAAAAAGTGGAATTCTTTACCGGCACATGTGTTTCCGCATACCTATAAGTTGGGACCCTTTAAACGAAGCGTGAAGAAGCATCTAGCGGGCCAGCAAGGCGGTGGCAACTAACAGGTTACTGATTGTCTCCTGTTCGTTGCCGCCGCGATTTGGGCTCTACTGTTCACTTACGATCAGGTGGAGTGGAGCCACTTTGTTGTGCCAACATAAAAAAATATATATATATCGCAAAAAACAATTTTCCACCCGCAGAAGACGTATGTACCCAAACGTCTTACTACTTACGAATAGGTAACCATTATTGTTCCTTTTGTTTCATTTTCCTATTATGTGTCTCTGCGTAGCTGACTTTTTTGATTTGAGCATAGGGAAACGAGAACAATTCTGTATCTCGTTACTCGTACGAGTATACTATTTGCGAAAACATGTAATTGACTTTGTTACACATTGTTTAAAAGCGGTTTTTTGTTAATTCAGTTGTTGGTCTTTTATTTACAGAGTAGCGACTATCTTTCGTTCGTTTCTGTCGCTCATCGCTTTCTCGCTTTTGATGGGACCAATACCGTGTGTAAATCTAATACGGGTGATAAATTAAACGAGGCATGGGATTCATTATTGTAATCATGGATTACGAGGTGTTTTTAAGTTACTCTTAACTAGGTATGTCCCACAGATTATTTTTTAAGATTTTCGAAGCAACAATGCAGGTAAGAATATTTGTTAATACTGATATGGCAGTTATGTCATCTGCTTTTGAAATTAGCTGTCAAAGAGCGTTTAACTTGAGTATGTTGCTCAACATTGCGCACCGAATTATTTTGTTGCTCTAATTTTAAGTAAAAGTTATATAAACGTACTTATTATGTCCTAAACTATCCGTGAAGAGCTTCGCCCGTATTAGATAAACATCATACATACACATCCATTAGCCTATGATAGTTCACTGCTGGACGTAGGCCTCTCCTATTAACTATGCATAGAGACGCATTAGGAGGTAAATGCCCATAATCGCCACGCTGGGCTCGCGGATTGGCGATCGCAGTACTGTGTCCACTATGATGACGCTGCTGCCCATCATCAATCTTTTATCAAATAATAGTCAATGACACTTCAATCATCCCTTAGTCGACTCTTAGGACACCCGCAGGAGGAGTTGGGGTGGTGACAAATGTATTCTTACTGCCGTCACCACGCGGCCAATATGTATTAGATTTACACCCTGTATAATTTGCACGCCACAAGCCGCCATCTTGAAGAAATTTAACGCAACGTTCCCGTAATTGTACTTTACCAGTATTAATATACAGCGATGAACTAACAACAGCAATAAACGAATACGGCGGGTCCGTTATTAAAATGTACGTTGTTTATGGTCGCGCAAGCCACAGGGGACAGCGGAGAGGGCAGACGACTCGGTCTGATGTAAACGAGCGTTTTATCTAACACTAACACGTTCCATGTGCAGCTTAAATCAGAAATTCACCTTTCACGTGCAAATAATCGCACAAAATTACAAGCTTAACCTGGCAACAATATTCAGATTCCACCATTATAATAAATAATAATAATAAATATCTTGGGACATCTTACACAAATCAATCTAGTCCCACGGTAAGCTCAATTAAGGCTTGTGATGTGGATACTAGGCGACGATATCTATAATAGATAGATACATACATATAGATAGGTACTTAAATACATAGACCACCATGACCAAGCAACTAATATTTGTGATGAATAAATACACAAATAATGCCCTCGTCGGGATTCGAACCCGGAACCTCCAGTTTCGTAGGCAGGGTCACTACCAACTAGGCTATGGAGGCTGACGAATTAAACGACCATTACCTAATATTTTTGAATTGTAACTTCTCACAGCTGATACGTGCAGGTAAGTGAACGTTGTTGCTTAGCTCGTACGTGCATATTAGGTAATTGTGGGGTTTGAATATTTTTGCCAGAGGCACAGACAACATAACCTCAAGACGTAGCATAGCCGGGCGACCCCCTCTGTCACGCATACGGTGAATTCACTCCATATTAGAGCCACGCCTCCATTGCTAACTTCAGTCTGCGGCCGGCGTTCATGAGATAATTACGAAAGTTTTAACGTGATTTACGTCATGCAAAATGCATTACTGTTGCGTGAAATTGTGTGGCAAGAATACAAAAACATCTAGTGTGCAAAAAGATGGTATTTCGTTTCATAAGTGAGCAATTTTTTATAAATTTCAATTAAAATTAAAAATAGTTTAAGCATAAAATCTAGTGCACTCGTTGATGTCTTTTTACAAAGTCTCTTTCTAATACTTTGCACGAAGTATAACTCCCTCCTTGTCTAGCGTAACAAGCAGGTAGGACGTCTGAACTAGGGATGACCGTAGAGTATGTTTGTTTACTATCGATAAGGTAACTAAAGATAAATTAAAATCTTTAAATTCTCAATCGTACCAAGCAACAGACTCTGCGGTGGAGTCTCCGTATCCGAACTAGTGATGTCTATGCCTGCAGTCTGTTTACTATCGATAAGGTATTACGATTATATTCAATTATCCTCAAATAAATTCTGGTTTACTTTAAAGTGTAGAAGTATAATTTTCAAAAATACTATTATGTTAAATAATATTGTGTATCTTCTCTAAATGCCCAAACATGAAAGAAATGTGGATGAATGCTACAAAACGGTCACATGATTGGTTTCCTGCTCCTAGCAGTGTGATATGTTCTCGACAATTTAAACCGGAATATTTCAAATTAACAAAAACGAATAATAGACGAATTTTATATACAACGTATTTTAATGGTAGTTTTTTGGTAACTTTGTAACTACGAGTTAATGATTGTACAAATAAAAGTATATTTTGTAAAATTGTTTTATTTATTGTCTCAGAAAAGATATATTGTGATATTAATATTTGACCGCAACTTTGTCTGCGTGGATGATGATGTTAAAATAACTATCCTTTGTCCTTTCCCGGGTCTTAAACTATCTCCATTCCAAATTTCATCTAAACCGGTTTAAATGTGAAGATGAAGACACAGCAGACAGACAGTACAATTATTTTTTTTATATAAAATGCATTTCAAGCTAGCATCATAAGTTAGTAACATAATATATCTTCATCTGCGGGGATGATGATGATAATGATGATGATGAATGAAATATCGTATGTCCTTTCCCAGGTCTTAAATAATCTCCATTCAAAATTTCATCTAAATTGGTTCAGCGATTTAAGCGTGTAGACTCAGTAAACTGACAGACATACTTTCGCATTTATGGTATGCATTAGTACGGATATGGATTTACGGTTTTGTCGGTAAGTCACTGACAAATATCGAATTGTGAAAGCGATAGACATTGTTACCATCGATACTTTTATCGACATTCGGAAATCACTAGCGACCGGCGGACATTTTTGTTTTATACCTCATTGACCTTGAAACGACGAATCACAACACAGTTAGCTCATGTTACGCCGCCCGCACCTCAGCTTTTTTGGCAGCATCGGTTTAAATGAAATAATTGTCTAAAGCTACGTCTTTAGGTTATGTTGTCTGTGGCCAGAGGTTAAGCTTGCGATTATTTGCACGTGAGAGGTGAATTTCTGATTTTAGCGGCACATATAATTTTTCTTAATATCCATATTATTAGTCATATAATAGGTATACTTAATTGGAAAACAATGTAATCATAATTTATAGGGTTTAATCCTGTAGTGCGTGCTACAGGATTAATATTCTTACTTTTTTTTCTCATCACACCAAACATTTTTTCACAAGGAGATAAAACAGAAACATACAAGTGAAGAATAATACACGAATAATCTAGTACAAAATAGGTTTGTTTCCTTAAACATATCCAACTGAGAACCATAATCATAAAAAACCCAAATCGTATGGTTCACGAAACATTGCACAGGCTGAACTCTCTACTGGCCGTATGCCAAGCGCAAGCATTTTCGAGTCTAGACGCCCAGACACTTCAATAATAAACTATTATTTCTAAGAATCGTAATCCTGGGTTTTTCTGTATAGTCAAACATAAATTAGTTTGACGAAAGAATGCATTTTTGTGGCACAAATCAAATTATTATAATATTTTCTTCGTTTACTGCGAGGATTACACATGAAATAAAACTGTGAAAACGGATAAACTCGCGTACATTAATTAAATTAAACTTATCCCGACGTTTCGAATACTTTACAGGGTTCATGGTTTTTGAGCGACTAGCTTATTTCAAATTATTATGTTTTTATAATATTTTTGATAAATTATAAATATTAACTAAATGTCATATACCGCTAAGCTGGAGAGTGATGTATCAGTCAACCTACGTACTACCTCTGGCGTAGGTAAACCGTTTTTTTTTAATGTATAACTATTATGTGACATCAAATATTTACTAATTATTAAAAAAATGCATGATAATATTAGATTTTATCATTGCACACTGACTGTACTTTCTTGTATAATTTCAATAGATACTGTGGGTATCGTGAGAGTCGACAAAGGGATTAAACTGTCAGTAACAATTGATTTATTGAAGATTTGGTACCAAGTACCAAAAAATTCGGCTATTAATTCATATGCTAGATTATTAAAAAATGGAATTCTTTACCGACACATGCGTTTCCTCATGTATACGTATAAGTTGGGACCCTTTAAACGAAGCGTGAAGAAGCATCTAGCGGGCCAGCAAGGGTGGCAACTGACAGGTTACTGCTGGTCTCCTGTTCGTTGCCGCCGCGATTTGAGCTTTTTTCACTTACGGTCAGTTGGAGTGGAGCCACTTTGTTGTATATATAAAAAAAAGATTCATGATGGGCAGCTGCGTCATTATTGCGATCGCCAATACACTTCCTCAGCGTGGCCGTGGTAATGTGTCCACTATGATGATGCTGCTGCCGATTATAAATCTCCTATCAAGAATGGTAAGCAACACTTCAATACCTTAGTCATCTTCATCTCTTATAACACCCATGGGAAGAGTTGGGGTGACAAATGTATTCTTACTGCCATCAACACGGACTAAACACTACCAAGCAGACTTTAGACTTTATTATTATAAACAGGCCACAGACCATCAGTTTCAACTGCTCAGTTTTAACTGTTCAGTTAAATCTTACGTGTGTAAGCAAATCTTTAAACTGTGCAGTTGAACTGTTGATCTAATCAAAATTTCATTAGATTATTATTAACTGAACAGTTATAACTGGTCGTCTGTGGCCCGCTTTAGTTATTAAGGATTTTGACATTATTACAGCTGTCACTAAGTAAATTTCAGGTAAATTGATTCTTCAAGGTAAAACTCGACCCATTTCTCGAGGCTCCATTACGAAGGGTATCCCTATCTGTACCCATATTTCAGTTACAGATTACAATTAAAACCCTTTGATTTATGATTCTTAGTATAATTTAGGCAATTACTGCTTAATTAAAATTGTTTAATTATAAATGTCTGTCTAATTCAGAAGTGGGATGAAAGCTTCGTGGAAGCAGAAATATTGGAATATGAATATTGCTTTATCTGTAATAAGTTTGGAGAAAGTGATGGCATCTGATAGAAACCACCAATATATCTCATCATCCATCATATCAGCCGAAAGACGTCCACTGCAGAACATAAGCCTCCCTCATAGATTGCCACAATGACCGGTCCTGTGCCACCCGCATCCAACGGACTCATGCGACCTTCACCAGGTCATCGGTCCACCTTGTGGGGGGCCTACCCACTCTGCGCCTTCCGGTACGTGGCCGCCACTCGATAACCTTCCCGCCCCAACGACCATCGGTTCTACGAGCAATGTGCCCCGCCCACTGCCACTTCAGTTAACCAAAATATCTCACGTGCCTTATATTTTGGGACAAAGTCAAAGTCAAAGTCAAATAATTCTTTATTCAAATTGGAATAGCAACAAACTCTTTTGAATCGTCTAGATATGAAAACTACTTCCGGTTCGAACCCTACACCGCTGACCCAAGAAGAACCGGTAAGAAACTTGGCGGGAATTATTTTTTCAAACAATGATGGTACATCTTACAACTAACATGCATTAAAAAAAATACATAAAATTGATTTTAAATAAATAGAAATATAATAATAATAACAAGAGATGTAAAGTCTCTAAAAGTCACAACATATATAAGTAATAATTTATAGAGAAGTAAGGTTTCTCTCCGAATAGGTATATAATAATAACATTATATAATGCACGTTTGGAGATGTATAGGGTCTCCAAGCGCAAATTATCGTAATTGAATGTCATGACTTTAACAAACTAATAATTAAATCCTAAATTACTCCCACGGTGTTTTATCATTCATGTAGTCTTGTGTACTATAATAAGCTTTAGATATAAGTTTACGCTTTACAAAATGCTTAAATTTGTTGACTGAAAATTCAGTAACATTTACTGGAAGTTTATTATAAAATCTTACACAATTACCCATGAATGATTTCCTAATTTTATGGAGCCGAGTGGCGGATACTGCGAGCTTATGTTTGTTTCTAGTATTAATATTATGTATGTCACAGTTTTTCCTAAAATTCATAATATTTTTATGTACATACATAATATTCTCATAGATGTATTGAGAATACAATGTCATTATATTAATAACCTTAAACTTATCTCTAAGTGAGTCTCTAGGGCTCATTTTATATATCGCTCGAATAGCCCTCTTCTGCAGAACAAAGATAGTGTTAGTCTCTGAATTGGCAGCACTGCCCCATAATAAAATGCCATACGACATAATGCTATGAAAATAACTAAAATATACTAACCGAGCTGT